>ARYC01010826.1:0-15518 GCA_000711775.1 Oxytricha trifallax
CCCAAACCTCGCATATACTCACTTAAATTACTAATATTTAAACATTAAACCCCTACATAAACTCTATAAAACCCTAATAAAGTATGCACTAATAGTCTACTTTTATCAATCAAAAACTCAATCAAACTACTGAAAGGGTTTTGGGGTTTTGATTGCTTTACGTTCAGAAATGTTAATGCATTCATTCTGTTTGGCATCATTCCTCTAGAGGATAATGATGATAAGAAATTATTATCCAGCACTAATTAATAGTTAGAAACCGTAAATTAAGTAGATAAAGAAGTTTAACTTTGTATCTAAGCTGTGGAAGGAGCTGTTTTAAACCCATCAACGAATTAATTTACAGTTATGGTTGCTTAAGAGCTGTAGGATAAACATGCAAAGTTGTAAAAAAATTATTTTATTTTTATTTTGAAAATGTCAAGTGTTGGGGAAGAAAAAAGTATACTTTCCCTGCCATCACTTCATTTCCAGCAGAATTGTTGAATCCAAAATTAAGATTGTTTAAAATAAACAAATATTTTTGTAGAATAGATAGATAGATAAATGCTAAAAGGCGGGAATTAATAAATAGAGATGCAAATTTATTACAGATCTCTAATATATATTAAACATTCTTATTATTACTTACTAATGTATTATTAAATACCTTAACTTAGTTAGTTGTGATTAGGTATAAATACGCTGGTGACTCCGGGTTTACTGTATCTCAGGACTCCTCTCTGGTCACTAGTATGGTCTGATTTTCGTAAATGATTTCTTCATCTCATCTTGAGTTTCGGTAGATGGTTTGTTCACTTTGCATGTAATAGTCCTTAGTTGTTGCAACTGCTCTCTGAGTTTCCTTGATCGTTGGGGATGATTTCAACTTTATCGTTGAGCCACACACCTATGCAAGAGTATGTAGTCCCACTACCACACCTTGGGTTGACACTTGACTCTTCGGCGCTGACAGTAAGTTCGGAGTCGTCAGCTTGTTCCTGGGGGCCATGTCCCTCGCGTCACTCCAACAGCTCCCGTTCTCATTGTTGCTCCATGTTCTACAGCCACATTAGTAAGTAATAATAAGAATTATTTTTGTAGAATATTTGTATTCATATTTTTATAGTGTTGGCATTGAAAATACTGTTATTATCTCCCAATCTATAATAAATCTTCCTCCAATTGATTAAATTTGAATTCAGTTTGATTGAACTGATAAACTTTAAAAGGAGGAGTCAATGATAATAGTTTACTTTCCATTTGCATATCTTTTATCGCACAAAAAAACCACATATCAAAAAGATTTTAATTCCATTAATTGCATATTTTAGGAATATTTTACTATCTACTAGGCCCATTTAATTTAACAAAAATTATAATCATATAAAGTGACAGACAATCCAAAGGTAATTGAATAGTAATTATTACTAAAGGTTTATCATTATATCAAATCAAGGAAGAAGGATTATAATATTAAATTAAATCTATATAAATCAAAAAACCAAAAAGAAAAATGTTCAATAAAATTTTTATTAAAAATATATTTAAATATTCACATATTTTAGATCATAGTAAGCAATTAAAATTTGACAGTTAAATTACTTCAACTGAATTATTATATGTTTGATTAATCTTTTTAAATAATACCTATACAAGTGATAGTATTAATTGTACTGATTAATGATATCTTCTATAATTATAATTCATTGCCAGCAAAAAAAATAGTGTTATTAATCTCTACCTTCTAAAATATTCTTCGGATTTCTTATTACTCGACTTGAAGTTTCAACATTTCCAGTTAGCATTCAAAATTTCAAAACCCATTAATTAGATGTTTTTAGTGATTTTATTTGTAGGTTATAGTTTGGATTTAATGAGGTAGGTTAGTAGAGAATAAGCAATCTTTTTGGGAGATTACAGATATTTTATGAGTATTAGCTTGCTTAAATCAATCGTATTTTATTTGCTTGTCTTTATTGTGTCTCTTTAATCTTGCTCTTTTTAGTGGTTCGAGTATGTCGTTTAAGGATTTTCTTGGAAATGCTAGCGACTTTACGAATATCTTCTCAACATCATCTTAGCTTACTTAAATGCTTCTCAGCAAGATTTTTTTATTATTCCTCATGCTTCGTACCAAAGTAAAACATTCCTTCAATATTGCAATCTATTAGTATTGCAGCCATTGCCCAAACATCACACTAAACAGAGCCATTGGTCCATTTCTCTCTGATCGGGAAATATCCTGGACTGCCAATAACCTTTGCTATCGTTACAATTTCTTATCGTAAGACTCTATTGAAATTGATCATAAATCCCTAAAAACATATCCAAGTTCATGAAGTTCCATTGCTCTCTTTATCATATCTGACAAAATACCATTCAAATCACCTGGGTATATATTATAATATATATAATCTAGAAGAGTCATTTCAAATTTTTTTAGCTTAAGTGCAATGAAACCAAACTCTAAAATAACACCATCTAGTTTGAGCAAATTCATTCTATATCTTCACTAAGCTTTTTTATGTACTATTTATTCGTTAAAAAAATTCATTTAATACAGCTCGTTCTTAAAGAGATAGCCGAAAGGATATACCTTATACACATACTCATCAAACACTATAAGCTTTGCTATAGTAGACACTTCTTTATATATTTAGTTATTAATACAACTGTTAAGTTCCACTGTATTTAATGAAAATACATAGCTTTCTCATAGAAGCTTGCTAAATATACATTACCTGCTTGTTGATTATTGAGTCTAAATGTTTTTATCTCATTTTTTCCCTGCTGTTCTATTTAAGACTCAGCAGTATTAAATTTTCGTTTACATGCATTAGTTTTAATGTCCTAAATCTTAAATCAAGAACTCACTCAGTAATGTTTTGCATGTGCTTCTTAACTTTAGCTGAGTGAGTATAAGACTCTCACAAGTCGTGCACTAGTATTTGCCATTGACCTTATCATGTTTAAAATACACCTTAGCCTTTTTAGATTGTATCTCTTTAAGGTGCCTCTTTAAGCTTGGATCAGTCGAGAAAAAGTATCAGCGCTCTTGGCATTCAAACATTTTTAGTTTTTTCAATTGGTTGCTATTCTTTTACTTCTCGACATCTCCAATTTATGTTTGACTCCCATTCAGCTTTCTGCTTCTTGTACTAAACTTCAATCATAAAACCAAAGCTTAAAATTCAATAACTCTTTACTCGGTCTCCCTCTCAAAGTAGATAACATCTGGTTTCTTTGTTGATCAATAGTTGAGCTATTACTATCCAGTTCCATGAGAAACTGCTTTGCGATTAAATTCAAATTTAAATTTCTATTATAAAGCTCATAAATCTTCTCTAACTATAGTAACACTATGTTGAAGTTACCACTCCAGCAATAAGCAACCATGCTTTTCTGTAATTTATTATGATAATTTTACTAATTAAAGTGTTAAATATTTTGGTTTTGGTTTCAAATCAAATAAAGTTTAGGATGGTACTGGTACCTATTATGTTTTAATATAGATTGTAACTTTTCCATTAAAACCTCACTGGATTCAATTTAGGTACTAAATAAGTTATGGTAATATTAAATTGTTACCAATTAAAATTAATAGAATTTAGTACCAGTACTAATTAAAACTTAAACAAATTTAGTACTAATTTACTGAAACTTAATTGATAAAAATAGAGTTTCATCTCTGAAGTTTGTTACAGCTTCTGCATATTTTCTCCACTAATATCGTATCTTTACAAAGTTGAACTCCTATATGATGACCATATTAAATAGAAAAATCTTAAACAATAGAATCCAGAAGTCTATGGGTTAAAACTTGAAATCATTAAAAGGAAGAGGAACAAAGATGGCATCACTGAGTGAGACAATTAAAAGGGTTGTAGCTCAAGAAATGATATAAAGATTCAGAACCAAGGAAGATCTCTATAGATACCTTACTCAACATGGTAAATATATATATAGTATACTCAAAAGAATTCTCTAGTTGGTCCTATTTCTTCCAACAATGGAAGGTACCAACATTTCATTCTTAAAGCTATACTCTGTGATGAGAAGAAAGCTTTTAAAAACTAAGAAATTAAGTTGATAGAAATACCTATCTACCCAGAGATATCTGCCACTAATCTCTACGAAGATGCAATAAATAATGAAGAGTTGGTGGTTTACTTTCCAATAAAGAAACTACTCCCAAAAAAGCTTGCTGAGAGGAGTTTCTTCTTTGATGTTCTTGGTACTTTGAGAGAAAGTTGTCTTAGAGAAATTATAAAAGAAGCACATAATAAAACGCTATTCCATCCTCCTTAAGATTAAAAGAAGCAAGGCATAATAATAAGCGAAAGCAGGTTTTCGGAGCTTAAGAAGCTTCTTTATCTTTCAAGTAATTTTTATTCATAACTATTTAGGGAAACTTGGAACTGGTATATTTCTAATGAAAGAGAATGATAAAACTCATAGAGAGAGAAAGTCTCAAAGCATTCATTAATGTTCAAGAGACTTTATAATGAAGTTTAAAAGCCTGATAAAATGAACATTAGATGTTGGCGCTTGTTCAAAGAGAAGAAAATTAGACCTATCAAGTCTTAAGATGCAGAAAAGAAAGAGAAGCCTAATCCTTTTAAGAGTGTGAAATTATTCTTTAATTTAGGTCTAAAACTTATTAATAAAAATTCATTCTCCCTATCTCTGCACATATCGTAGTCTAATCTTTACTATACTCATTCTCTGCATTAAGTCTACTCTTTAGATTTGTAGTTCATGCATTAGGTGGTAAATCAAAAGTTTCTTGTGTTGAGTCTTAATCTAACTCAAGTAGAATTTGATTCTATTAAATTACGGAATGAAAGGAACATTAAACACAGGAGATATTTAAGTCTTCATAAGCTTTCTTAGACTCCTTAGTCTTATGAACAGAGAGGTTATCAACATACAGGATGATCTCTTACTCATTTTATTTATCTCTTAGCTTATGTAAGAACTCTAAATACTGCTTTAGCTTAATAGAGCGAGGATAAATAATATAACTTTCTAAGCCTGAATCTTCATTAATACCTACTAAAATTGCGTGAGGAACAACCTTTACTTTATAAACATCGATGTTATCATACTTTTCTTACCAAGATATATTAATAAAGGTGTTGAACGTAAAAACATTTTCATCAGCGTGTATGAACTTGATGTTTATTAGTAATAGCTCTCTAAAAATTATTACTATAAATGGCACATTAAAGTTAATCACTCTCTTCACTCTTTAGAAAGTCTTGAAAGATATACCATTTCTTCTTTAATTTTTAGCAATAGTCTATGGAGAGATGTGTATGTCAGGTAACTTGCGATGAAACATCACAGCTCTCTAATCAAGTGGAAAGTTTTCCCAATATTTCAAATTCTTAGAATCGCAGAGATAATCAATATGCTGATAACAGAAATTTTTATCTTCTTGCAGGAAGTTATCAAGAACCAGAATTTTTAAATGCAAAACAGCTAGCAAAATGTGATTCCTAGCAGATAAAGCATTATAAAACAAAAGTTTTGCAATCAAACAATAATATAACACTGGTTTGAATAGTCTAAATTAATACTAGAACATACAAAAAAGCTTAAGGAATATATCTAAAATACTACTTAAACGTCTTATAAAATTGGCTTTTTAATTGAAAATAAATAGGATATACGAATAATAAAAATAAACTGTGATATTTAGAAAATTGAATTTTATTTAATTTCTTTTAATGCTAAACAAGCCATTTATGTTCATTATAACAACTACTGTTTTTTTTATTATTTAAAACCTTTTTTTAAAAAATAAATTATTTATATAATCACATTTATTTTTATCTTTTTTAAAGTTCTTTATTTTATAAAAACTTAAATTTATTATATTTACTCATGTTTATACATTTTTTAAAATGATTTTTATATTATTGTTATTATTATTTTAGCTCCGCTTCTAGGTTGTATTTATTTAAAGTAGATTTCTTTTTTTCGCCATTAATTATTAATATAAATCTGTCAACAAATCTTTCGAATTTTATTATCTTTAGTTAGATACTCTTGACAACTATTATTAAATTAGATAAAATGATATACAATCTGTTTTACAATTGATAGCTAATGTTATTGAACCCTTTCTCTTTCTAGATGTTGTTATTTGCTTCTTAGTCTTTTAAACATTAATACCTTTTTATATTAAAAGTTGTCTTTATTTATCAATTATAAAGAAGTTAAACTTACTTAAGACTCAACATTTTTCACCCCATACCTTAGAGAACACTAGTCTCTCAGCTGATAGATAGCATTGGTTTCCTAATACTCTAAATTTATTGAAGAGAGCATACAACTCCATCGTGTTGATTTAGGTAATATTAAAACTCTTCTTTTCATTGAATATCTCTGAAATTAATCATTTTTTTCATTCAATTTGATTCATTTTATCTATTCGATAGATATAACTCTTTTATTCAGGAGTGATTTGTAACTTACTATAAAAGATTATGTTTTTTCGATTAATTGCTATTGGATATGTGTTTATTCTTTAAAATCATAAATTCCGTTGGTAACAATAAATAGATTTTTATTAATCAATGTTTTCAATCATTTTCTTATATAAGGCTTTTTTTTGACTTCTTTTAAGAATTAGTGAAATTTACTGTAATTACCAAAGTTAAATTAATGGCTTACTAACAATAATTTGATCTTAGTTATTTATATATAGATTCAATGGCATCTATCTCCAAATTTTATTGATTTTGAGATGCATACTTAAAATAATAATTATATAAATCAAATTATTCCCATATTATCAATGAAAGTAAAATAAAATTTAAAATTATGAGAATATATCTATAATAATTATCATATTTGTTTTTAAGTGTATTACTTTAATAATACAAATAAATTTAAGAATTATTAAATATAAATATTTAGTTGTATTTTAAAATTGTTATTAGTTTAATGTCTAATTTTTCATAATATGAAAATATTATCTTATTTGACTATATAATATTTTAATACTGAATAAATTATATTTTTTGCTTGTATCTCGAAATCGATAAAATTTCAAGACATATTCCATAAATTGTACTTACTAAGATTAAAACATTATCCAATAGATTATTTATTTTATTTTATGCAGTTTAAACAAAGTTTACTCATTCTCAATAGAATAAGCATGACTTGCAACACTACCCTATGGATAAGATGGTGTACTACAGTGAATTGAAGGAGAAAATACGTGAGAATGCTTCTGTCTAAGTTGAAATGAAAGCTGCCTATAGAAGTAATGATACAATGACAATATTCACAATGGCAATATCTACTAAAATTTCTATCATTGTTAATAACGTCAATTCGGGCATGGTATTGGATGAGCAGATTTCCATAGAAATGTTGATTAAAGAGGAGGAAGAAAAAGTGCGTTGATGAAGTTGAGGAGGCACTTAACTGAGCATCATCTGATCATGCATCTTGCACATGCTAATGTAGAAACTATCCAGATCTTCGCATGCTTTCATTCGAAATATAAGGCAGCTCTAGGCAAGGACATCTTGTAAAGCCTGATGTGGGAGACTCGGAAGTTCAAACTAAAGGACAGCATAGGAAGCAATCAAATATTTGGACAAGTTTTAAGCATATTATCTTTAAAAAATCGAACACCTTAACTAGGGAAATGACTTAATAATCGAGTAGTTACATATGTATATTTAATTCATTTAATTAAAAACATCACCCAGATTTTGCAAATAATGGCTTTGATTTTTTTAATAGATTTTATAGTCATTATTCTCACAGCGTTAGTATTCTAAGATAATGAAGTCAGTTGATACGATTTTATTAATTCTTTTACTTTTCCTTTGCATAAAACTATAAATTCTTTGCATTCTTTAATTAAAAGTATGTCAGTTTAATTTTTTATTATTATTGCTAAATTTATATATATTAATTTTACTTATTAATTATTTTGGCAAATAAAAATTAAACGATTCTCAGATTAAAGTTCTAGAATATAAAACCCCTGTAGTTATTCAAGAGTAAAGATTTGGAGTTAAAAACAGGACAATTAAATTAAAACTATTTATAATTGGATAGATTTTTAAAAATACTAATCTTATATTCAATTACAAGCGAGTTATATTTCATTTAGTCAATAATATCCTTATTTTAATCATTAATGAAGCTACTTTTAAATTAGCAACGATTAATTCTAATATAAAGCTGCTTTATTCCTTTTATTATAATTTTCCAATTTACAAGAAACTATCTTCGTAATAAACTAGCAAAGAAAATGCCTTAAATAATTCGGGGTTGCGAATTGAGGAAATTAAATATAAAAATTTGTATTAAAATTATTATAATATTTAACAGCTTAGCTTAATATTCAATGTCCAGTTTTATCATCAAGAATAGGGGCAAGTAAAGATTAAGAGTAAAAACGATATAGTTATTGAATTATTTATACTTTTCTTTTACAAAGATGCGATCTATTTGAGATATTAAATAATAAATCAGTTTAATTTTAGTCGATATTGGTCTAATTTGAAAGATAATTCAAAATTAATTGGGTTATAATGTGAGGAGTATGATGCTATCTCATCATAAAAATGAGATTATTTGATTTTAATAGAATAAAACTGAATTGTTTTAATTGGGATTTCCTATTAAAGCCAAATAAACTCCTTGGTACGATGAGACAACATCCTACTACTAACAGTAAAATCCAAATAATTTTGAGTTCTCTATATAATTAGTTCAATACTCTCCAATTCTTCCTGCACATAAATTGATTTATTATATGTTTAATTTAATTTAATTTACCTAATTTGAAAGTATTCCTAGAATGATTTGTAAATTTAAATATTAATCAAACATTAATAAAATAATTAAATTTATAACATCTTATCATCTTGCATTACATAACTTACACTAATTTAAGTTATTTATAATTCAAGGCTATTTACGCATCAAGTCCTTTTGTATTCTTATACCTAAAAATGTTCTCTAAATTCTTTAATGATCATAGAGTATCACCACTCTGCTAAACATCCTTAACAAAATCAGATAGTCTCTAGTTTCTTCTATCTTCCAAAGATGTTTTCATCATGAAGTATTCTAACTATTTTATTATCAACTGACTTCAAGAGCTACCACAATTGCGTCTCAATATCAAGAGACAAATAAAAACTCACAATAAATCTTGAATTCTATTATATCTGCCTTGAATCGCCAAGCTCTTATGTGAATAAACTTAGAATTCTTATAAAACAAATGCATATTTCTATGATTTGGGATCATAACCTAAACTGTTTGCATGTTTTATTACCAAAATAACTTTCTCTTTGACTTTTATCTATTGCTTGTTAACACATTGATAAAGATCATACTTACTTCTCTATGTTAAATTGATAATGTAGTACAGTATTTACAAGATTTAGTATGATGAGACTTTTGACTAATTAATATAGCGTTCATTAATCAATGTCTCTTAATACCGCTTATTGTATATCATCTCTATCTTTGGTAAGATTTACTGGACAACCATGCTAATCTATTTTAACTTTAAAAGATAATAGTTTTGATTATAAGCTCAGAGCTCTTATCTCTAATATTTATATCTTCTTTTGACAATTTTGAGAGGTTTCGTGAGCGCCGTTGAAAACGAGAATACCCTCTTATTTTAAAGAAACTAATTACTAATAAAGTATTGTCTAGTGAAAATAATGAAATCAAGACTAGAATAAAATTAGATTATTATTATTTATATCCTCTACTACTAAACTTCTTTGGCTCTATAATTGTTATTTTTAATAATTTTTTAATTTAGTTGTAAATTGAAAGAGCCTTAATCTAAGTTAAACCTAGACCAGTCGGCATATAAACTATGTCATAGTCTTCGTTTGAGTTGATTACTAGACTTGCAATAATTGCTTATAATTGAGAGTGTTGATAATCCTCACTTTAAAACTCTAGCATCTTTGATAGGGAAATTAATTCTTCATAGTGAATATAGTTTTGAATTTAATTACTTTGACTAGGGTGTTATACAACTTTAATGGTATGAATTTCGTGTATTAAATCTGTGAAAGCCAACCAATTCATTAATTTTTACCTTGATTCACTTTTCAATCACTCTGATTCGCAAATTTAAGACTCATTGGGAGCTTAATCGTTTGCAGTTTTCTATTTAGAAATTTATATGGCTAATCCTTTATCTTAGTAAAGAGATTAATCTATTCAGATGATATTCCTCATACTGATGCACCTCTATTTTCTCAAAATATAATCTTTTTTACAAAACGCTCTTCATTTTATATAGTGACAAATTTTTTGACATAGTTTGCTGCCAAAAAACATTTTCTTTGTTTTTATAAATGATTGGAACTTCTTATTACGCTAAATCAAAGGATAACAGAGCATTAAGAATGGAAAGTTTCTGTTGTTCATCCTATTGCAATCATATTTGTTTTGTTAAAATGCTGAGTATAATTAACTCATGATTGCCTGTTAGAGATATCTGAAATCTCAATTATTAAATGCTATCAGTTATTTTTAAGAAGTAGGCAACCTTCTCTCGTACACTATAATTATCTCTTTGCAAGATCAATATAATATTCTTGATAACCATTTCTTGTGGTAGTAATTGGAGAAAAGTTATTGAAATGTCTAATTGTTTATGCTGAAGTAATAACTTAAAATTATCTTCCTAAACATTTCTTGCCTGATAATTTATTACAAGTGCAAAGAGGCTCTTTTATATATCATAGTTCTTGTTGAGGTTTTAAAGTTGATTTATAATTTAAAATGGGTTAGCATCATAACTTAACTTATTACTCATTTGCAAATGTTTATTATACTGATGATAACACCACCTTTCACTGATTATTAAAATGATAAAATAAGGTCATTGCGTAGCTCTTATGACTGATCAAATGTTTTGATTTAAATTCAAGAAGAGTTTTGATAATTTTAGGTCAAGATTTATTTTTGCATCCCTGTTTAACTTTTTATTCTTTGTCTCTTTTAGAATATAACTTCCTTGCTATAAAATCATTTAAAAGAGCTTAATAGAGCATCGATTTTTCCTTAACTTCTATGGAATTCATGCTTAAATTCCAAGTTTCTTATGTTATTGTCTAAGTCTGAGCTTCTGTAACTTCCTCAGGCCGCATTTCGCCTTTTTTACAATACTTTTTAAAGTCATTTATGTTTAACTATCTAACATCTAGAATCAGTCCAAGAGACAATCCTAAAAATCGAAACTTTAAGAGAAATATAGCCCAAAATAATTTAATATTAATCAGAGAAGTATTCATTTTCACATCTATATCTGTGAACGTTAAAACATACTTAATATAAAATATAAATATGGTAATAAAATAATTAATGCGATTAAATCACAACACTGACCTCTTAATTATTTATTTAAGTATAGTCTTAATATATATAAATAAATAACTAATAACAAATCAGTTTCTATTAATACTCAAAAAGATTCTCAAAGTATATTTACTTTTTTTTATATTTTATTTTATTTTTAATGATTGTAGACGTTTCATTAACAGTAAGTTTTGTTTGGATATAAAAATCTAAATTATAAAGAATTGAATTTTGTGATTTATTGGGAAAATCACAAATATTAAATAATATCTGTAGTCATTTGTGTATATCAAGAATTCTTAATTGGTAATAATTCACAGTAAAATTAAAGAGTAATTTAATAACAATTTTGCAATGGAATTTCATCTTTGTCAAACCTCAAATAGTTGATTGGTATGTTTATATCTAAGATTGAAATAATATTTAACTCAAAAAGATGTGTGGGATGTCTATTAGATTCATACATCAACTTGAGTAAATGTATACTTACCTAAAGATATTAAAAGGCAAGTATTGAAAGGAAAAAAGCATTTCCTTAATAATAATTGAAGTAAAGCTGATTAATGCGACGAAGAGTTATACACTTTTTGCCCTCAAAATATTAAGAGAAATTAAGCAAAATATATATAAAATTACAAGTTATCTTCCGGAAATTAAAGATAAAAAAAGCAAATTAAAAGAAAATTTCTGAAAATTTCTAAATACAATAAAGCTATAGTATTTACAGAATATAGTTTTAGATGTACAAGTCGTTAAAAACAATCAAGGCCACAATGAAATAAAGGGAGATTATAATTGAATAATAAACTATTGACATAGCAAACAAACTAAGCTACCATATATTTCAAGTAACATAATTAATAATTATCAAACAATATTAAATAGAGCAACAAGGCAAGACTTACATTTACTTGAGTGGAAGAGTCAAAAGAAATTTGGTTAATAAAATGTGTGATTTAGTAGTGAGTTTATCGGGATTTAAGTCACCGATGCCTGCAAAGCTGCATCTCGGACAGCTCCAAGAAAGACATTTAAATAAAACAAATAATGATGGTTATTTAATAGAAAATGAAGAACCATCAAAGCAGTATTTATCATATTTAATTATTTAAAATAATTAAATCACACATTACTTAATACCTTTCTGCTTATGCCTCCATTCGTCTTATAATCGGTGTAATTGCTGCTCTATTTAAATAAAGTGACATATTCTATTGCATTTCTGTTATCTACAAAGTATAGTTTAAATTTCTTAAATTAATTTCATTTAAGGTTGAAGTTATATATGGGGCATGTTTGAGTTGAATAAGAAGGACTATTACTCATGCCTTTAAATCATATAAAACATACTTCCCCCTATTACTTTGACAAACCCTAATACTATCATAAAAATTCTATACTCTTTATTATTTCGGACTTTTCCTCCAGCTATATTTTTCTCGTTATTACTACCTAAACCAGTTTTGCTTGAGTGTTGAATTAAAAAATTGTCTCATCATCAAATAATATATAATATTTTGATCTACTCAATTTCATAAAGCTCTCTACTATCCAAATATCCATTTTTATTTTTCAGTTTGTGATTTCTCTGTGAAAATAGATTTTCGTTTGATTCTCATTTCTTAAAACAGATTACATAGAGAATTGATGGCGAAGTTCTCATATCAAGAGACTTCCTTTGAAATCCCCTATATCATTTTTCCATCCAAAACCCAGTTTGCTATCTAAATTATTGCAAACTTGTTCAGAATAAAATTATATACTAATTTAAGCATAACTTTCTTTTCGAAGTAAACCAAGAATGCAATTCATTTAAAAAATAAGATTCATAGTTGCTTTTCCTTTTTTGATTTAATCAAAGGGTCTTCCTGCATCTGCGCTATCCCAGTTGAGGTGTAGTTTTAGAGGTTTTTGAAGCTATCTAGGCAGAGAATAAGTAATTAGCTTTTAATGTCACTCATTTTAGGAGAAGCCTATAATTTAGTTTGTTTCGTAATTACTAAAGATTATTAAATTTTATGATTTATTAAATAAAATTAATGAGATTTTATTTAAGTAATATGAATATCTTGAGTAATTTAAAAATAAGTTAAGGGATGTAAATTTTTTAACAAAATAAATTGATTTCACTGATTATTTAGATATTTATGTATTGACTGGGGAGTATAGTGAAAGTGAAGAAAAGAAAATTTATGATTTATTATTATAATTACTTTTGATAATGGCTTATATAGCGGTTGTGAATGAACTGAAAGCTGTCTGGGTTCATACAAGCACTATGAAATGGAGAATAAATTGAACAATGTTGAGAAGTACTCATCAAAGACCATGTACCCCAAAAATGTCTCTGCCGATATGGAACAGAAATAATGTGAGGATAATATAAAATAATAAGCAATCAGAAAAGTATATTAGAGCGATGTAACGCATTTATACTAAATAAAATGAAAAACTTAATTTATTAACAGCAATACTTTTCAATATTATAGAAATTGGAAAATTCGAAATATTTGTTATTATTTCAAAATTATTCGTAGGTATCTCCATCAACCTCTTTATTCTTTGCCTATCTGTTCCATTTCGAAGTCTCATTTTTAATCTTTGTTAGCTCATTGTATAGTTTTAAAGATTAGAATGTAAAGCAGCTACATCTTCAAAGGTTTTAGCCTTCAAATCTTAATTGTAATTTTCCAACTTATTCTAATTTATCTTAATCATTTAGTGTATATCAAGCTAAGATAGTAGCAAATGAAATAGTAAAGATTCTATTTAGAGCAATAATTATGGACCTGCTCTTCCATAGGACTAAAAAATGCTTGACCCTGACATCGATGCAATCACTGACAAAAGGAATATAGATACACTTCTTGAATTGGTACTAGGATAGGGCTCTCTCTCTTTATCTGAGTGACGAATGGGAAGTTAGAAGTTGTATTTGATTATTTTAAGAACCATAACTAAAGGTGGGTTAAGAAGGATCAGTAAGGAAATATTCATAAAGACCCAGGGCGATATGTAAAGCATAGCATGGAGTTATATTTGATTGGAGTGAAAGAGACTAGTACGAAGTCAATAGGCAATTAAGCAAATAAAGGCAGAGTCTCAACGTAATAGTGAATTCTAAGAGATAATAGTCGCAATAACCAAAAGAATTTTACAATATAGTTGAAAAAACTAAATCCAGGATGAAAATCTTAGAAGTCTTTGGAAGGACTCATAATCTTCAAGAAAATCGGTTAGCATAAGGTAATATATTGTGACAAGTTAGCCCGTAATATCAGAAAGAAATTTATTTTATGTCAAAAGTTAAAATCAAATTAATGAATTTTTACTTTGGAGTTAGTATAAATTAATTTTAGACAAAAATCACTCTGTTTATAATATTCGTTAAAAATTGAAGTTAAATAATTATGATAATTAAAAGAAAAATAGATGATCGTAAGATTTTAATACAAATGAATTAGAATGCTTATTAATATAATCAAAAATTGAAATTTCAAAAACAGTTTCATCTTTCTAATCAATTTCATAAAAATTACTATCTGCATGTATAAGTCTTCCTCCCCCGGTCTTTGACCTCTTCTGCGAATTATCTGTCTTCTACCTCTCTTCTCTCATCAAAGACCGTTATATAAAAATAATATTTTTATATATGTTTTCTGTAACTTACATTTTTTGTGAGTGTACAGGCTCCACCAGCGTCTCTCTGATAAGTTTTCATTTTATTATTATTGATTTTATATTTAAATTATCTATTTCTTATTATTTTTCATGAATCTCTTAATAGTTTTACTAAAGACATTGATCTGGTAATATGTATTATTTATTGTAAAATCTTGAATAATTAAGATAATTATACTTAAAATATAAATTACTTGATAAATAATAAAAAGCAAAGATCATCTATATAAAAGAAAAAATTTAATCTGAAGGATCAAATGCTATACAAGGAAATATTATATTATGGATAATATGATGAGCTCATTTGTTTTTAAGCAAACTAATTAAAATCGGTATGTAACTATAATTGAAAGTAAGAATAAGCTCATTAAATACTCATCTAAAGAAAAGCAAATGGAAATCTAAATAATATTTTATTTCTTATTAAATCTGTGTTAACTATATCTTTATTTAAAAGCTTCATAAAAACTATTAGGGGATTA
>ARYC01010827.1:0-21135 GCA_000711775.1 Oxytricha trifallax
ATCATTCATGATTTATTTTAAGAAAAATATAAGTAATTAATAATTGATTTAATAATAATAAATATGTCAAAAATGTCTGATCAGAAGATGCTGGTTACTCAACAAAATTTGTAAGTTACAAAAAACATATCTGAAAATTTTTATATTTAAGCAATAGGTTGGTTAGGATCTTTGGAAGGTACAGACAGAGGACTAGAAGACCCAGGGAACAGAACGGGAACAACACGAGAAGAATGGAAAGATGGTAAAATATATGAAGGAGAATGGATAAATAATAACGCTTAACAATGATACCATTTTTGTCTTTGTAAATACTAATACTTATATATTCAACTAATTTTCATTTTCAATTAAAGTTTTCCTCTTATTTCATAAGATAAATAAAATATATCAGCAAACTAAAATGAGCGCTAAACTTTTGAGAAGAACGGCATTACTTGGGTAAAATCAAGAAAAATTATCATTCAAGCAACCAAGAAAAGTAGAGACCAGAGACGCTTGTACTCAGTGGGAGCCTACTTATGACAACTTTGACCAGTCTAGCTTTGAGATTTAAATATAAATAAAGTAGGAGGTTATAAAAGAAGCTGTACAAATTGAGGAGGAAGTTAAAAAACCCGCCATACAGCATTAATAAATACCAGCCAAAGTTGACTATTAATGCAAAGAATGCAATAAAGTTTTCCCTTACAAGTCAACTTATAAGAGACACTTGAGAGATATACACAACGATATGCCAAGGTTATATCTCAAGCATTAAAAGAAAGATGGGAAGTATGTCTGTGAGTTCTGTGAGAAGCCATATTCTAATACTAGAGACCTCAAAGTGCACTTAAAGAAAAAGCACAACTAAAGTTTTGTCTTTATTCATGAACCTACTGGTAATAAATTCCTTTAAAAGAGAAGATCAAGAAACCCAGTGGAGTCTCTTAGAGTTGAAGTGTAGAAGTAAGTAAAAATGAAGACAGCCAAAAACTTTCCAGTCTCTGAGATCAATAAAATCATGGTTAAAATTGAGGCAATGAAGATTCCTATATTAAAAATTATTGACTTAGATTCTTGCCTAGAAAGCTACCTTACTCTTGAAGATAAAATTGAGAAGAGAGTCATTACTGATGACTAATATGCTTACAAGATATATCCTTTCAATTACTTCCTTGCTGATGACAAGTTCCAAATGGAATTTGCAAATGAGTATTATGCTCTTTAAAAGGCAAAGTTAAATGAGTGCAGGCATATCATCTAGCTTGATGCTATTTTACTTGGTAAAGATCATGTAGCCTTCAGGCTTCCATTACTTGAAATGACTTACAGAGAATTCTTATCTGACAATAGATGTCAGAGATAAATTGGCTAGATAGTATAGCAGATAGTTGAGGGGATTGAAGAGCTTCACAAGCTTGGTTATGTTCATAGAGACTTAAAGCCAGAGAACATCATGATAAACTTTCAGCCTCTTAGAGTTTATATTATTGACTTCAACAGAGCTCAAAGAGTGCAAGCCTCTGCATAAGGAAATGTATACGGCACTCCTGGATATTTCCCAGAGAGAGAAGATTGGAGAGATGGAGACACTTAATGGGATATCTGGGCTCTAGCAGTAATAATAATAGAGAGCGACATGCCAAGAAACGATTACTTTAGCTGCAGGGGTGAGAGAGATTCTAAGCAGAGAATCAAACAATATCTCGATAAAAATAAAATAAATGGAGGTCTCAGAGAACTTGCATACTCAACTATTATCAAGCCAAGCTAAGAGAATTAACAAACAATAGAAACAATCAAACATCAACTAAGAAAGATAAATTCAGAGAACTGCCACATGACTCTAAGCTTATGTTTGTGTGAAATATTTAAAAAACTCGCTTGTTATACTCACTTAAATTACTAATATTTAAACATTAAACCCCTACATAAACCCTATTAAAACCCTAATAAAGTATACACTAATAGTCTACTTTTATCAATCAAAAACTCAATCAAACTACTGAAAGGGTTTTGGGGTTTTGAATAAAATTCAATATTTGCCTGCAAAATGTCAGAGGTCTGAACTCAAAGCTTAAAAAAGATTAACTACTCAGAAAAATAGAGAACAAAAACCCCGACTATATAGGCCTGGTGGAAACTAAGCTGCAAAGAATAATTGGTCTCAACAACAAGAATATAGCAAAGACCCAACTGGCTAGAAATGGAGGAGTATTGGTGATGAATAACGGCAAATTCGAAATTTAAACGATAAAAATCTTAAAATAATACGTAAATTGGACAATACTGAATGTTTGGGAGGCGTTCCTCTGCACATTATTACTGCTTACATACCCCTATACTGGAACGAATAGATCAAAGAGCTCCAAAATTGACTTATATACATGATAAAATTGCTAAAACAAAGTGCCAAAAATAAAGGATAATTGTCATGGGAGATTTCAACTATCACATTAATGAACTAGGAAAAAGACTGAACAAAGTGGGCTTGAAAGAATCTACTCCTGATGAAGTGGAGATTCATGCAAAAGGAAACCAATTTGATCAGATCTTCTTGAACGTGGAAACTATAGGATTGGAAAAAATTAAATGATACTAACAGATCACAAAATCATTCAAGTAAGACTCAGAATATAATACCAGGAAAATAATTTTAAACTTACGAACAAGGAAAGAACAATAAGGATATCAGATATAAGGAAATAATGCAGGAAAAAATTTATTGAAAAAGGGGGAACAGATGACCAAGAAAACCCGATCAAAAAGTGTTTTGAAGATAAAATAGGGATATAAACCAAGGTGAGGAACGGGTACCAATAACCAACGGAAAAGGCAATAAAACATAATAACACAAAGATAAGAGACGCATTCCAAGAGACATAAGTGCAATATAAGGAAGCAATTAGAGACCCAGAGCATTGCCTACACAAGAACGATGTAAAAGGGTTCTTTTACATGCTAAAGAGACAGATAACAAAAACTCATAAACATTGCTAACCAATAAAAGGATTAAATATAAAAGATGAGAGAGTAGAAATAGGAGAACAAACAAAAAACAAATCCTAGAATTTTATGGGCAAATGTTTAAAGACAAAAGAGTAAATAAACAATAAGAATTTAACAAGAGAGATGAAATAATGAATGAAGACTATGAAAAAGAAAGCTTCTGTAATTAAGAAGAAATTAAGAAGACTTAAAAAGAAGTATTTGAGAATGTAAATTTAACAAAGTCATTTGCCCTAGATGGCTTTAAAGGAAAGATGCTGCTTAAATAAGAAAGAATAAAATAGACAGAAAGTGAGAAAATATCTAACTGGCTAAATAATAAACAAATTCCAGAGTACATCAAGGAGGGATGGTTAATACTACTGAGCAAGGACCAAAAAGATCTATATCCAGAAGTAAGTAATACAAGAACAATAGTGATAAATTCCCACTTAAGTAAAATAGTGGAAAAGGTTATAATTAACAAAGTGACTGAATCTAAGAGTGAAATATTAACAATAGGAAACTACCAAAATGGATTCAAAGAAAATAAGAGCACCCACATTAATCTTATAAGAATCTTACAACACATTAAATCATCGAGAAGAAAGAGCAAACAAAGGGAAGCTTATCTACTAATCGATCTCCAAAAAGCTTACAATTCTGTCAGGAAAGACAAGCTATTCTCAATCCTGAAAAATAGAATAACCAACCCAAAGAAAAGGAAATAGCTAGCTTGATAGTGTTATTATACAATGGGAACAAGATTAAGTTTGAGGAGGAAGTAGTACAAACTGAACAAGGAGTAGTCTAAGGGGGGTCGACTTTCACCAATGCTATATAACATATACCTATAAAACGCACTATAATCACTGAAAGAACTAATACCATTAATTAAATAGGGTAAACTAATAGCTTTTGCAGATGACATTCTGATAAAAATAAAAGATCCCTAACAATTCTGAAGAGTTATTTGCAGCTTTAGAGAAATTGAAAAAACACACACCTTAAAACTAAACACAAAAAAAACGTACTTTTAAGTGATGCAAAGATCTTTGAGAACGAGTTTGATGTAGAGGGAATTATAAAAGTAAAAGAAACTAAGCATCTAGGACTCAAAATTTGAATAAAAAATTTACTTTAAAAATTATGGAATAAGATAATAAGAAAAACAGAATTTTCCCAAAAGCTTATAAGCTCAAACAATCAAACAGTATGTGATACCATAATGATGGCGTAGATACAATAACTGATTATTTATAAATATACCCCACTGGTGGCAGCCTAGTTCGTGAAAATTGAAGAAATAGAAAAAATGGAACTAAAACTCAAAGGAATTGCGTTTAGGATGGCAAGAGACATTCCTAATAAAATATTAAGGAATTTAAAACAACTAAAAGAAACTAGCACCAGTAAAATTATAATGGACCTAGTTCTGAAGACCATGAAAAAGATCAACATGAGCATTGATCAGTTCTGATACCTAAAATAGCGAAGAACGAGATAGCATAACAGAGAAAGGCTTTAGAAAAAAAGAAGAAGATTTTCCTAACTAAAAATGTAATGAATACCATGATGGCAATAAGTTAGGGAAAGGCAATAATCAACTATTAGATGAGCCATTACTGCAATGTTCACAAAATATGCTTGGATTAAAACCAAATGAAGAACTGTAACTTAATAAACACACCAGGAGACTCAACGAGTTTTTCAAAAAATAATTAGAGAGAATAGGATAATTGACTTAAGCAACCACCAGTAAATAGAAATCATAACGAGCATGATTTGGTTAGATAAAAGGATAAGAAAACTAGAGAAACATGAATATTATCAACCAGTAAAGAAATTATTCAGAGTAGCTTATTTCAAAAAAGAGATCAGAAATTTTAACAAATTCAACAAGAATGAACATCTAAATTGAAATAGTTTAAGAAGTATAAATAGTAAGAGAATAAGAAGAATCATAATAAAAATAATAATTAATTAAAAATTATGAAGGCAGTAAAGAATGACGATGAACTATTCAAAATTCAGTAAAAGTAACAGAGAGGAAGAGGGAGATCGGGAAGATAAGATTACTATAGCAAGAAAAGGGAGTTCTGGGAGACAAGAGAAACCAATTGAGAGAAAGAGGAACAACTCCTTGTACAAGAAAATAACAATGAAGAAAAAAAGGGGCAAGAACAAAAAAAGGCATAGATTGAAAATCGTGAGTGAGGAGAGCGGGGAACCGTGACTATGCTGGGTGTCTAAACTGACGATTCACTTACATTTATACTTTCTGGTAATTATCGAGTATTTTAGATTATATTTAATTACCTCTAAGTTATTTACTGCTACTACCATATTTAATTACCTTTTCAGTTTCATCACTTTCAACTTCAGATGTTCAACTTATCCATAATCATTTATATAATTTAATTATTATGAGTCATATTGAATATATATACAATTAAATTCCAAACTTAAAATCAACTTGATTTTTCAACAACATTGTTTTAAAATAGATATAATGTCCCGTTATTTAAAATAGAATAAACATGCTTTATTGAGAATGACAAAAATTCTTATAAACAGTTAATAAAAATATTCTAATATTATTCAATATTTTAATATTAAACCTGATTTATTTATCTTGAAAAAACTTTAATGAAGTCCAAACTACAGCTGAAGATTAGAAATTTACAGTGCAGGATATTTGATGAAATGTTCTTCCTTATTCATTCTCTCTTATTAACCAAAGCACCATTCATATTTCTTGATCTAAGAGAGACCACTTATAGAAATACTTTAAATGCAAGTTTAAATATTCGTTTGTTTATTGTTGGTATTTTTTTAATTGAAATATATCTTTTCTCTAAGGTGACACCATTTCTTATATGACGAGATTTAGCAAAGTTTTACAAAAATAGGCATCTCCTTTTCATTTTCTTAAAAGAATTTCTTTGAATTAAAAAGTTTAGAACTTTAAGTTTGCATATAAGTGCTTTGAGATCGCGTGATGTGAGAATTACCATTTGCTATAATTGTCATATTACAAATACCACTGTCAATGGGAGTTACATTTTTGTTGGCATAAGATTTATCGAGGTAAGATTTTTATCATTAATTTAATTAAGTTAATTTGGTTAAAGCTAATTATCTAATAGTAAGAAATCCCTGATTTTATCACGTAATTGTTGAAAGCCATTAGTTGATAATTGATTCATCATTTTAAGTTATATTAAATTACGGAAGTTATTTTCAGCAATCAGTTGATTTGTTTTCAAATTTAGATACACTGCCCCAAAATGGAATAACTCCAGATGAAATGGGATTTGATTTCATTAAATACTAATATACTAGAGTTGTTACACAGCTCTCTGACTCTACACGCTTTTACCACTTTCCTCGTTGCTAATTGAATATTTTCCATTGAAATTGCTTCTTCATTTTATTTAACATTAAAGAAAAAAGTAATTGAAAAGCTTCTAAACTCAATATTTAACAGTCCTAAGTGTTTCCAGTTCAGTAAATATAACTTATTTTTATGACAATTTAGTTTGATCATAACATTGACTGATTCATTTCACATTTACAACCAATTCCTGTAGCCTTCTTCAGTGCTGTATCAGTTATTAGCAGGTATGTCTATTTATATAACTTCACTCTCCTGAACAATATCTCTTTTTGTGTATTTTTCTGAATAATTATTATGAATAGCAATAATAATGAAGAAGGATAAAACGTATTTGTATATTTTGTATTATTGCCTTAAATATAAACACATAATATTCCATAACTCTACATTAATGAAAACTATTATATAATTAAAGTGTATTTATATATTGATCGAAGTATACATTGTATATAATTTAAATAATTGATATAATACTCAATCAATTCTGATACATAAATAGCATACGATGACTTCCATCTTTATCTTTACCAAGATGATATTTGAAATATTACTTTTATTATTTAAATGTATACAAAATGTAGTAGTTCATTTGATAATAAGCTTAAATTCATTTGATCTAAAATCAATAATAGTAATTAATGACGATTAGATGTGAATAAGTTAGAGTATTGTATATATTTATTTTGTTATCCAATAATATATTTACAATTCACTCTAATTTTTATTAAGATTACTAAGGAATCTGGTTGACCGGTGAAAACAATACTATTTATATAATTCCAGGTATTTAAAGGCCTACTTTACAGATTTATATGTCCTTGGATCAAAAGGATTCTTCTTCTTTTTTTTTATTCTTCAAGTTCAAACTATTTCTTCAATATTATCCTTGAAAGTTAAACATCAATTTTAATATTGCTAAATTAGATCATTTTTCTCACTATAAATATTATAAATATGTTTTTATCAATTCATTAAACAAAGTAATCAGTTCAATATACATATATAATATCCTTAACAACCATAAATGGAGACAATTGCACTTTAGTCAACTAACTCAAGTGATGCAAATGTCAAAAGCAACACTAGCCATCCCCAATGTAGCTGCTGCTCATCAAGCCTTAGTAGGAGAATCCCAACAGTCCACTGAATAGAATGTAACAATATTGAGAGAAAGCACCCACAAATTAATTTAAATTTAAAGTGCTTGCTTCATATAGTTGCTAAGGTATTCCCAAAAGACTTAAAATGATTGACTGTAATTTAACTATCTCTAGCTATCCTTACATATTTTATGATAACTCGTATTCTTATACACAAGGGATCTATCTTGCAATTAAAGGGGTTCTCCTAATTTTCTTCTTGAAATATATCGTTTAAAAGTGGGTTCTTAAAGAAGCAATTAGTATTTATGTAAATAATTATTAATTATTTTTCAAAGAAAGCATATTTAATTTACTACTTATATCTCTTGAGATAGTTTATATGAATATTTGAGTAAGTTTCACTTTTTTATTGATTTTATCTATGTGATTTAATATTTTTGATTGTATTCCAATGTACTTAGAGTTTATGATTAAGTCATTATTTATTTAATATCTATATTATAAACACATGAGAGTAAAACGTATATGAAAAATAGGATGAGGTTAATTAAATAAAAGTACTAATTGCGCCTAATTTTATTATATATTTTACCCCAAAAATGAAGAAGTATTCTGTATTTTATTTGATTTATTCTTTAAAATTGTTTATTTCACTTTTAATCGTTCATCTTTAATTGTTTGAGCATCCTCATACAATTATATCTCCCCTTGCCAGAGTTTCATCTTCTAGTTCTTATTACTGTCTCCTCACTCATGTAAAAAGGGTAGAGTTCGTCAGACTTTTGCTTTGATATGTAAAGGGAGCATTGATTATTTTAAGCTAAATGAATTATTTATGATGCTATTAAGCTTAGATTTAAACTTCTTTCCATTCTCGATGGATTGGGCATTTGATCACTTTCTTTTACAGAGGCTCGAATCTTTTATCTTTATTGTATCTAGTAATACTTCCTTGAACAGCGAGATGTTTATGTGTAGCTTATTGTTACATCCCACCTTAAGAGCATAAGAACCGATTACCCCACCTCTTTTTAGTAATAGATCACATTCTTCAGAATAACCATATTCCCATTGATATTTAATTTTAAATCTTCGGCAAGTCTTAAGATTCAGTATTACAAACAAAGTCCCACAAAAATCTGACATTTGGGATCTGGCTGTGGTGCAACTCAAATCTCCTTGAAAAGAAGCAAGAAGATGGAATGTCCGACTCATAAAAGTGTCCCAGAAACTGAGATAATGAGGCATTTTTAATTTTATTCAGCCCTATTGCATTTCTCACATGAATTTTCACATGTCTTGATTTTGTTGCAAGTATCTAGATTATATTCAGCAAATGCATAAAATCCCATGATTCTATTAAGAAATGAAATTAGGCGTTAAGAATAAACATAATAAGTTTAATTGCTAAAATAGAAATAATTAGAATAATATATTCATTAAAGATTCTTAACTGATCAGAAATTAAAATTGATTCCAGCAATATTAAAAACATTAGGAGGATCATTAAACTTTAAAACGAAAACGATCTCTACCAATTAAAATTATTTTCTTTTGCCAATTCTTAAATTGTAAACCAACAAGATAACAAAGACTCCTCAACCTACCACTAGTAAGTATTTTCTTCTTTTATTTCTTTATTTTCATCTATTTTTCCTCTTATTTCCATTCTTAATAGAATCATGGGGTTTTATCTGCGTTTCCTCTAAAGCTAATCCAGTTTTCTCAAATAGTGGTCTGAATCTTCTTAGTTGAAGAAAAGAAGCCTTTATGATTTCCTATTGAAATGATTATAATTTCTTTAAGGGCATTCTTCTTGCAAATCAATATAACTGGTTTTCATCATTAGCACTTCTACTGAAGACTCACTGACATTTCTTCTAATAGTATCCTCATATTAGTAATCTAAAGATCACTAATGACTTCGTTTTACATAGTGGCCAAATTTGAATCAGTTAATATGCAAGCTGTCTCATGCTTATGCAGTAAGGAATACAATACTTCCTTCGCACTTCAATTTAATCTTTATGCTATTACAATAAGTCTTTAGCAAAATGAAATTGCTTATATCTTGTATTTTAACTATACTATACAGCAAGACTTCTTGAAATTAAATTTTCTTATTCCCCAAACAACTTTAACAAGCGTTGTCATGGCATTTATTACTTGGAGCAACCACATGACTATTTAGTCAACCAAAATTAGAATACATTTTGGTAAATTTGAGAACTTGATTTTTACAATTGAGGGAGTATTCATGAGTAAATGTTAGTTTTTCCCTCCATCCCTTCGTTTAAACACTTGAAGCTGTTTGCGTTCATATTCAAAGGTATTACAAGTCATTTACAAAGTTCAAGGTATTGGCTTTAACCTCTGAACACCAACTTTATTTTTAGAGTAGGCTAAAACATGAGTGCTCCCATCAGAAGTTTTTAAATATCGGATATTGCCTTTACATTATAGTTATTTTAATAGAGTAATTTAAAATAGAGAAATGTAGCTATCTCTAAAGATATAAATTAAAATTAAAGTACTTTAAAACGATTGATTGAAAATCTATTAAAATTTATAGATATCTTAATAATATTTGACACAATCAGATATTTATTATTTCTCAATTAATAATCAACAAATTTCAAATTCAAATACTATTTACTCTCCTTTCTGATTATTTAATCATTCATTGGTTAATGTAAGCAATATTAATAATAATTATGATAATCATAATACTATTTAATCAAGTACTATCTGATTTGTAAAGAAAGTGCGTCAATATTTCAACTTCAAAGGCACTCATCGGGGTTTTAACATTCAAGTTTATTAAATTTCTTACTGCTAAATCGAATGGTAGGCTAATCAATCTTAATTACTGAGACCCACCCCTAATATCCATTTCAATGCTTTCCAATATATAATATATTATATTTTAATTTTAAAAAATTAATATAATTACATTTCTCTAGTGCAAATGTCAAGACACTAGCTGCCATAGAAAACATGGTGTTAATAGTACTTGGTATATCCGAATTTCTTAAGCGCTAAACTATAACAGCCTAGCTCTGGTTGATGGTAACCTACTCGTGATCAATACTCCAGCATTTCAAGAATTAAATTAAGCATTTATTCAAGGAGACAAACACAATTGCCAATAAGAAGCTCTCTCAATATTAATTCAATTTGATAAGTTATATATTATTATTATTGTTTATAAACATTCGGGATTAACTGATGAGCTATCTCGAATAACTGTACTTTTTTATTGCTTACATCAGCTAATCAAGGGGATTATAGTTAACTACAGCTATGCAACAGCATCAAATACAGCTTTAAAGTTTTATGCAGTTAGATTGTATGTTCGATGGTAGAAGAGATAATCCTGAGATAGCATGACAGGAATTTCAAGAGCATGAGAAATCTTTGATCGAGAATATTAATATTTTGACTCAGTTTAACTGTGGATATTTGTTTTTACTTAATAATTTTAATATAATTCTTAATGCAATTAGCATTTATACTTATTAAGTTGTTAATTAAACAGAGTATAGATGTTTATAACGATTATTATTAATAACTTGATATCCTCATAATCATCATTATCTTCTATTATACTTTATCTTCCTTTATATGACCTCAAAATTACTTTATAATGTCTAATTGATTGTTAAGAAATAGAAAACCTCAGAACTTGATTAAGTTGTTAATAAATAGATTGAAATCTTTGCAACTCAATTTTAACTTAATATCATGAAAATTTATGTTAAATCGATAGTTATTTGGCATTTAAATAAATATATTTTGTTGTTTATTGCTAATTTACAATATATCAAAGATAGATAGATAATAACTTAAGGTAAATAAATATATTCATTCCATTTCTAATCAAACTATTGATTAATATGCATGAAATGTAATTCATTACAAAATTTATTCTCATTTTTCCTCTTTGTGCATCTATGGTTCTTCATCATTCATATTGACTCTCTGCACTTCCTTCCCATTATCGTTGGTCCCCATCTCTTCTTTTTCTGCCACTGTCATTGTTGCCTGCACCTCTTTTTCTATGATTAAGGGTTTGATCTTTGGTTGATCACCTATGAACTCGAGCTTCCTCGTCTCCTCCTTTCCTTTCTCAAACATTCCACCTATTTTCTATCCTTTTTTTGCATAAAATTCCTTCTATTTCTGCTATGTTCTCATCCAAATTGGTGAATTCTTCCTCTTGTTCAATGCTGGTTTGCTAAAACAGTATCTTGTCTCCTCTCTATGTTATCATTTCGACCTAAATGACTACATGTTACCTTTGGTTGATCATCTCAGTTCCTTTTGCATCCAATTTAAATTGCCCTAGATTTTCATTTCTTTTGTCTGTGATTAGCTCAAGATCTTCTTCCTTGACAGATATGCTAGATTTCTCAATCTCCATTTTCATAAGACCCACCTCTATGTTGAACATCAGGTAGTATCTTTACAAATTAATCCAGTCTTTTGCAAATATTTGATAAATAGGTTCTCCTGGTAGATTCAGAGCAAGGTGATTTGCAATAAGGATGGTCATAATCCCACAATCTTCTGGGTCATTTACTTTATTAATTTTGGTTTGCTCACGAGCCTTTCCGCCTAGTATTTTTTGTACATCGTCTGGCAAGTGAAATAACTTGATTTGTGTTAGGAGTTTTTGTACCAGTGCAGGCTCCTTGCTTATTTCATTGAGTCGTAGATTTCTACTTCCCCCGCTTCCTTTGTTATTCTCATGACCACCCTGTTTCTGTAGTTCTTGATACCGTTACTTTGGCAACAAGTTGGTATGATGATGCCCTTGACTTCGTACAGTTGTCTCAAGTACTTGCTTTTTACTATCTTCCAATTTGTGGACCACACACTCTTTTCCATTTATGCAACACCTTTGTCGTTCAGGACTATGGGTTGGAGGATCAAATGCGAGATCCTCTATACACAAAACTGAGCCTCTTCTACATATCTCAGACTCATCTTAATTGTTATTCTTATAAGTACCTTCCTGGAATCAGATCTTCATGATTCCATTCCTTTTTTATGGCTCTCCAATGTTCTTGTTGTCTCTCTGTCTAAAGCCCCCCACTCTCTGATCCCTTTTCTTCTCGCTTCTTCCCTATCATTGAATCTCTTTATTAAGGCTTTCTCCATCTTACTACTGGTGCTCTGGTATTTACAATAAAATAATATATCGAAAAATTATTTTAAAGAGTGGCCAATTAAAGTTGATCACTTTAACCTTAAAACTATTCTCAGTTACATTATTTTTAACACTTTAAATTTTATATTTTAACAATGTTGTGGTGGGCATTTGCTTACATTGAAATTAATTTATGAGTTCAATTTCATCACCAAAATAATTGCTTAAATTGCCATACATAATGATTTTTAATATTTGATATGTTATTAATTTATTAATCAAATTATAGTAATTAAAATATAATCAAATTTGCACCAATTTTTAATATTATAAATATTTTCAATTATAATAATTAATTAATGCTCTAAATGACTTATTAA
Organism: Oxytricha trifallax; assembly: GCA_000711775.1. NCBI lineage: Eukaryota > Ciliophora > Spirotrichea > Sporadotrichida > Oxytrichidae > Oxytricha > Oxytricha trifallax. The sequence continues at coordinate 13,006 of ARYC01010827.1, forward strand.
TAATTCGTAAATTGTAAAATTTTATAAAATTTATACATTTTAAAATTAATTAATTAAATATATTAAAAACTAAAGTAATTAAGTTAAAAGATAGAACATAAAATTAATTTTCAATTAATTACAAATATGCGGACTTGTTTTGAGTAAGACAATTACTTTGTAATATGGACAAATATTAAAAAAATGAATAAATCTTATTGTTTTACTAACATTTTGAACTATCTAATATTTCGTGCCAATTATTCGAATAAACAGTATATTTAGTTAATAAAGTTAAGAAACTAACATGCAAGATTTATACTATTGTATACCTCTCTTATCCTTGTCTCCTTCATTTGTCACTAATTATCATCACTTAAAATGTCTATTAATATTTATCAATAAAAATTACTTTTTCAAATAAATCGTCATAACAATTTAACTTGATTGGGGAAATATTCTTAGATTAATTATTGGAGGCTTTAATCACAGTTGGTTGATTGTATATTGCTTTTCTCTTGTAACAAATTTAGTGCAGCAATATGCTGTAATCAATTTTAGAATAATGAAATAGTGTTGTATAAATGTCAGTACTAGGAACTTCAGAATCGCAGTAACATCATTGACAACATATTCAATATAATAAAGGAGCTTTTCTAATTAATAGCTTGAAACTATTGTATCTCACATGCTAATCCTTAATAATTAAAAGGCATTTGAATTGTTAATTTCGTGTAATTTTCAAACTATATCATGAGGAAGCATCAGGATACTGAAGACTTTTTCTTCTATTGAATTTGGTCAAAAATTAAAGAATCTTTGATGGATGAGTAAAGTTCAATAAATCAATTGAATAGTCATAACTTCTTTTCTTTTTATTACCCTATGATCACTAATACCAATATTCTTTAGATAATTATTATAAGGACTATAATAATCATCGTAAATAGCAACATTATTAAGTATTATTTAATAAAAAGGAAAGATTAATTATTAAATAAATTTATATTAATCCACCAAGGAAATTCTTAGGTTGGTAAGTAGAGCAAAATTTAGAGGTTAAAAAGCTCATTCTGAGTTAGTACATATTTCCTTTATTAAAACAGTCTTGAAGATTTAATATAAGCTCTATCGTACAACTCATTATTACCACAAAAATCTAATGAGCATACTAATTCTTTACAAAATGAGCTTACAATGTATTCTAATTTCAGACACTTTTTATTTATTATTTAAGGTGAACTCATTAAATTATGCTACCTGCTTAAATAACTCAATATCTCGTTCAAACATCTTAATTAGTAGAAATAAATACTAATAATAATAATAATAATAATAATAATAATAATAATAATAATAATAATAATATTAATCTAGTATATTCAAAATGGGGAAATTGTAAAAATAAAATTCAAATTCAAATTATACTAATATAAACAGCCTAAAATTTGCAAGGCGTTTAAATAGAATTTGATATAGTAAGTATCCAAAAATGACTGTATGAAATGGCCGTTACTATGCACCAACTTCAACAAAAAGTTGGAAAGTTCGAATCCTGCTTTGGAAATACTTTTATATTTGTTATAAAATAAATGAAAAATAATATTGAAAACAAAAATAAAAGAATTTCCAAAGCAAAATTCGAACTGTCCAACTTTTTGTTGAAGTTGGTGCATAGTAACGGCCATTTCATACAAACATTTTTGGATACTTACTATATCAAATTCTATTTAAACCCCTTGCAAATTTTAGGCTGTTTATATTAGTATAATTTGAATTTGAATTTTATTTTTACAATTTCCCCATTTTGAATATACTAGATTAATAATAATAATAATAATAAGATCACATTGAAGTCACTTTAGACCCTCGATCGTTAATATATGTTAATATGTAAGGATCAAGCCCTTTTAAGCTTTGTATGATTTCGTTAATATGGATATTCACTCAAAATAATTATCTTCTCTTTCATTTTTGTCAAACCATTTTTTTTTTCTTTCTGTGTTCCTTTCTATGTCTTTATCTTGTTTTAAAGATGAATGTTGACTAATTTGTATCAATATGTTGACCAAAAAATTGATTTTCTTTTGCACTCTATTGGAGTGTGTTGGTGAGAAGGGCCCTTTCTTATATACTTCTTAATTATAGCTCAGCTTGAACAATGGACTGTGATGATTGATTAACTAGATTTCCCATTACTCAAAATGAGGATCAGAACTGACTTATTTGGCATCTATAAGTCTTTGGAGTAGTTTAAATCTGATATCTAAGGGGTGGAAGTTTTGAAACTTGCTCAGTAGGAGTTTTGTTTATGCTTCTTATGTTCTGAGTAGTAAATTTTATAAGTTGAAATGAGAATGATGATTAAAATCAAATGCAAAATTTAAATCTAAGAAGCATTAGTATGGAGTCTTGTAGTGTCTTAAAACCTCCCTTTTCATCGTTATCTTCCTCACCATCATCTTATCTTACTGTAGCTGAAATCCTGAAAACCATTCGCGTTGAGCTCCTGATCTACCCGACGTCAAAAATATCAGAGTTAGAGATGCTGAAGCTGCAACATCGTCCACTTCTCACTTTAAGACTGTCTAGCTGGAGATGCTGTTGGCATTAGAGACTCCACAATGCTTAGCCAAAATTTTAGAAATAAGAGATGTTCAATAAATATAATTTAACTCAGTCTTAATTAATACATACTTGATTAAAATTAATTATGACATTTCTGATTATAATTCCTAATAAATTAAATCTATGAGTGGAAACTTTAATTTCTGATCATTAAAACTAAAAATGTTTTAATTTGTGAATTTAAATTTATTAAACATCTCTAATTTCTAAAATTCTGGCTAAAAATGGTGGAGTCTCTAAGGCCAACAGCATCTCAAGCTAGATAGTTTTAAAGTGATAAGTGAACAAGGTTGCAGCTTCAGCATCTTTAGCTCAGATATATTTGACGTCGGGAAGATCAGAAGCTCAACTTGAATGGTTTTCAAGATTTCAGCTACAGTAAGATAAGATGATGGTGAGGAAGATAACGATGAAAAAGGAGGTTTTTAAAACACTTCGAGACTCCATACTAATGCTTCTTAGATTCAAATTTTGCAATTGATTTTAATCATCATTCTTATTTCAACTTATTTGCTTTATGTCTAGTTTAATGTTCAGCGACTAGGTTTTACTATTTAATATAGTTTTAGGTTCTGTTGAAGTGTCGATCAGAATCTGGCCAGATTTTGATGTATCTTCTAGTCGTGATTTATTTATAGGATCCCTATTTTACCCTAGTCTGAGACATATCAAATGTCTGAGTTTTGCCTTGGAGTGACTTCTTTGACATTTTTAGACCTTTCTCCTGAGTGATGATTACTTTTTGAGTGGAGGAGGTTAAGGCTTCCTGATCATTTCTCTTGGAGCCTGATTGGTATCTTTTGTTTGTATTATAAAATTAAGGTCTTTTAATAAGTTGTTTAGGGTTTGGTTAAAAAGTTTTATCTCTGAAGTTCCATTCTTGTTTTTGGAAATTTTCCATTTCCTTTTAGAAGGTGGGTTAAGGTTTTGAGGTCTCTGGGTTATGTGAGATTAAGAAGTTTTTTGGATCTTAGGGAAGAATTTTCTCCTTAGTAAGATTTGTTGTCTCTGTTTCCTTGCTTTTCTATTTTTCTTAAACTCTTTTAGTGTGCTAAGAGTTAGGTATGAGTATATCTTATTTATATTTAAGACTATTGAAAAGTTATGAGAATGTTTCTCTCTTTTAGAAGGGATTAGCTGTATTAGGTATGTAGCTGGGAACTTGCCAATCTAATTCTGTTGAGTAAGTTGGAGTCTCTATGACTTGCTACTTACAGTTGTTTTTCTTCTTGGATTGAAACAACTTTTTGTACCAGTCGAAGACTTAACTATATAGTTCATCATTATAGTAGTCTAGAGGGGGACAGTCTATTTCTTCGATCTCCATATCTGAGTCCAAGTCGTCACTGTAGTACATTAGGTATTCCGGGTATTAGTAGAGTAAGCTTGGAGAATAATTTCTTCATCAGACATTTCACTGTTAGTTTCCCAATGGTAAACATCGTGCCCATTAGTAACTTCGCACCCAGGTGGTGTTTCGTTGTTGAGAAAGCTTTAGGTTCAAACGTATTGAGGGGAACTATGGTTGAAAAACTGTTTATTCGGAAAGTGTGCCATTTAGACTTATCGTCACAGTTCTTTTTAATATCAACCTAATTTAATAATTTAATTAATAATTAATTATAGAAATAGGAACTAAAACTGTAGATTCAAGGGAATTATAACTACTAGATTAAATTATTTAGCTTCAACTTTTGGATAGTCTCTTAAAAGCAGCATGAATCACTTATAATTGCTTCAAATGATGTAAAAAAGTATTTTTACATTAATATCAAATCTGGAATACTGGAAACTTAATCTAATTTTTGGGCAATGGCCTTGTGGATGGCCGCTAAAAGATATATCTTTTTTTACATTAAATGTTCTAAGAATCATTTAAAACATCAAAGTGGCTTACTAAAACTCATTAATTAGAACTTAAATGACCTTTCCAAGAAATTTATAGAAATTCTGATCATAGTATCACTTCACATTAACATCATAAAATGCATTAAATTTAAAATTAATATCTGCTAATTTTATTTCTATTTTTATGTTTATTTTATTGTGATTTCATTTGCTTGATTACTGACATTATGATTGGTTTATTAAAACATCAAGAACTTTTTATAAATGATACATAATAGTTTAAGTTCCCTTATTATTGTATTTAGACATATTAATTAACCAATCATAATGTCAGTAATCAAGCAAATGAAGTCACAATAAAATAAACATAAAAATAGAAATAAAATTAACAGTTATGAATTCAAAATTTAATGCATTTTATGATGTTAATGTGAAGTGATATTATGATAAAAATTTCTATAGATTTCTTGGAAAGGTCATTTAAGAACTAATTAATGAGTTCTTGTAAGCCACTTTGATGTTTTAATGATTCTTAGAACATTTAATGTAAAAAAAGATATATCTTTTAGCGGCCCTCCACAAGCCCATTGCCCACAAATTAGATTAAGTTTCCAGTATTCCAGATTTTATATTAATTAATGCCTTTTGCTAGAAATTCAGGGCAAAGTTATGCTAAATTCCAAATATCATTTAATGCAAACCCAATTTTGTTGATATAACAAAGTTGGTGACCACTCAGACCTTGGTTAAAAATAATATTTTAAAGGTTCTATGTTCATTTGAATCCTAATCTATATTTATAGCTCTTATCTTGGCTTTAAAGTAAGCACATCATTTTCTATTGCCTCCTAATTTTTAAGTAATTTATTCTCTTACAGATATCCTAGCACTATTGCTTTTATTTACTCCACACCAATAAATAGATTGATTGCAGAGAAATTAATAAATGATAAGAAAAAACAAAACAAAAGATATTTGTTTCTAGTTTGGTATTAGTTATATCAATCTGTTATTTGAAAACCAAATATTAAGATAAATTAATATTAATTAATATTCTATGTATATATAACCACACTCTGACTCTTATTTAGTAGATAAAAATGATCAATTAATTTGTTTGATTCTTTCGTTCTTAACTGTTTATATTACTTTAATTTATATGCGAATGAGATACACATTATATTATTTTGTTTATATTTTAATATCCACTAAAGTCATTGAAAATATAAAACAATTTTTAAATCATTTAATTAAAGTGCCTTGGTATCTCTAAACTGAATATTTCTAACTGCTCTCATTCATAGAACTATTCAATTGGAAAGCCTTATTAAAATCATCGTTAAATTCAATTCGATCGATCTTGAACATGATATTATATTCACTGTGCTATAAAGCCATAATGAATTCTTTTAGTAACAATGTACAAATAAACAGCAGTAGATATATTTAAATTGCATCTATAATTAAACAGTTATTAGCATAGGCTTGTTTTATCTCCTTTTGAAGTGAAAATTTTTCATGGAAATTTCTTAGATTCACATAAGAACTTTCACCAACTATTTCCACAAGGTGTAAATAATAAAGGCAAATTGTTGTAGGTAATACTTCTGAAGTTTCAAAAGAGAAGCTGTTAAAGTGATTGGTATTAAGATACTAATAACAAATATGTAATTAATTAAGTTGTATATTCATATTGAATTATACATCAATTAAAGATTGAAGTAAATTAAGTATTTACTTAGTAGTAGATTGATACTTTGGGTAGAAATGCAAATAATATGAATAATCACTCTAAAAAGAAAAAAAAGTCAGAGCTCAGATTTTACTGCTTTATAGACTCATTGGGGCTCACTATTCAAAAATTCAGTTTTATTTGATTTGTCTTCAATGCCTCTTCTTCAAATACCTAATCCATCTTTTTTAACATATGTCACTCTGAAAACCTTCTTTATTGGTTAATAATATTCATGCTGTTCCAATGCTCTAATTCTTTAGTCTAGCCAAATCATGTTCATAATTATCTCTATTTTAGTTTGACTTTTCATGTCTATTAGTCTGTGTTCTTTCATTTATTTGGAGAATCTGTTTGGGTCACCAGCAGAATTCATTAAATTACACTATTTTACATGATTTGTATCCACGACCACTTTGGAAACATTGCAGTAGTGGCACATGCCATATAAAGCATTTGTTCTTCCCTGGCTGATAGCCATCATAGTGTCCATCAAATTATTGGTTATAAAGAGCTTTTTATTATTACTGAGAGACTTCTCTTTCAGTTTAATATCTACTATTGTCAACTTAGGTTTTATCATATGCTGAAAGTTAGATTTAAATATTTTCAAGTTCTTCTGAACTAGTTGCTGTATTATTTCCGCTTTATTTATGTAATTTACAAATGTTTCATTCCTTTGTACTTTGTTAGGAATGTCTCTGGCAGTTTTAAATGCTATTCTTTTTAGCTGCATCTCCATCTTTTCAATTTCCAAAACTTTTACTTACTTGGCCGCTACTGGCGGGGTGTATTTATAAATCATAAGTAAACTTAATATTTGCTTCCATTATTGAGTAACTTACTATTGGATTCAAAACCCCAAAACCCCTTAGTGAGGTTTATAAGTGCTTTGATTTGTAGGGAATTTGTTAGGGGTTGGGGTTATTAATTAATGCGAGACAAAAATAGCAAGCTTTTGGGATCTATTAATGATGAAGAGTATATAGATTTAGTGCTTAAACTGCGCTATGGATGTGATATACACAGTGAATAAATCAAACCAGTACTAAACTATAAGTCTATTGCGCTACTCTTAAAGCGAAGTCCGTCAACTGTGCGCTCCCACTGTCTATAGCACTATAATTAAAGCAATAGTAGCTAAATTCTAAGCCTAAGAGGTAGTAAAAGTTTCTATAGAAGCATATTGATTATCTTATTAATGAGAGAACATTAAAGTATTGGACTCACTTCTCTTTAGACCAACGAGCTACTATGTTTCATCGCAATTCCCTGAGTTGAAGATATCTGCTCAGTCTATAGCTAACATCTATAAACAAAATGGTATCTCTTACAAAGGTGTGAATCGTATCAAGACAGTGATTGATTTCACTCTGCCATTTTACAACAACAACTTAAATTATATTTATAATTAAATGCAGAGAGCCTAATAGAATAATATTAAGTTTATACATGCTGACGAGGCTGTGTTTACCTTCAACACTTTCATCTAGAAGTCTTGGTATAAGAGGCATAGTAATATAGAAGTATATGACTAGAAAGTCAAGGTATAAACGATGGCAATTCTTGGAGAATTAGTGAGGATACTGGTTTAGAAACCTATGTTATTCATCCTCTCTCAATTAAAACAGAGCAATATATTAAGTTCTTAGAACAGTTGAGAGAGAAGTACCCTGAATAAGAGATTATACTGTTTGTTGATAATCTTTCTGTCCATAAGACAAAAGAAACAAGGAAGAGTTATGAACAACTTAGAATAACGCCAGTGTTCAACGTACCTTACAGTCCATAGTTTAATGGAATTGAGTTCTACTGGGGAATATTAAAAGGTCATTACAAGAAACTGCTGCTATATCACTTGATGCATGACATACCTATCGATACAGTTGACTTTATTAAAAGCTCAGCGAAGAGAGTAGATAATTTATTGGCTTAAAAGTGTG
>ARYC01010828.1:0-30240 GCA_000711775.1 Oxytricha trifallax
CATTTAAAGCTAAAACCAAATAAGAAAAGGACATAAACTTAATAACGACTTCTATTTTCTGCTAGCAAAAACTTAATTTGAGGAAGATAACGGCTTCGTCATAGTCCAGATTTGGACTCAATAACTTCTTCAAATGCTTGGACTTTTCTCAATTAACAATAAATTCATAGAACCCTAAGAAGCTGAACCAAAACCCCAATTCACTAGACAAAACTAGTAAACTGAGAGCTAATAAAGCTCAATAATTATAGCATAGTTTATGAAAGTTCTTACTCAAGCATCACCATATATTCTGGACGATTTTCCCTTTAAAGCGCTTGTCTCAACCAAAAGAGATATTATAAATAGAAAATTATCTATAGTTAGAATGAAGATAACTGGAGCTCCGTAGAAGAGAGAGAATATGCTACAACAGATTTAACAATCCAAGTTCCGATTCAGATGACTCGACAAACTTCATCATACAAAGACTTGTAGACTCTGATCATAACTACTCTCAATGTTCTTCATACCATAAAAACACGTACTATACGATTAAATTTAATACAAAATATGAACTTTTAATAATTAATGTTTAGTCCTAAATATGGATCCTAATTAAAGTTTATATATTAATAACAAATAATGTTATAATAATTAATAAAATTAAGTTGAATCCGACTATAACAATCTGGAGAGCATAACGAGAGCCTAAATCCAAGAAAGATTTTATGCAAGAGAATCATGCAAATCATTTTGTGTCAATACAATAGACTTAACATTCTACAAACCAACAAAAGCTTTTCTTAGTCAATATCTGAAATATACAAGATATTTGACAACACATCATTAAGAAGGATAGTTGTCAAGGATGACAAGCAACTAGGAAACTTCATAAGGAATGTATTGCCTCCATAATTGTCACAAAATAATCACTCACAGATCTCATCAGAATTTTCAACCTATGTATCCTTAAAACCTGCACTACAAACAAGAAATCATGCCTCAGCATCTCAGCTAAATACTTCAACCATATGAACAAATTAAAAATATGAATAAAATGTTTCTAAAAATAGGCATATATCTTAAATTCCGACTTCATCCAAATGATAATAACAAGAATGGAGGAGCAACCAAAGATAAGTAAATAAAATTCTCTATCAAAATGATGAAATTTTATCACTATTTAAATTTAAGGAAAACGGAGACAACATCCAAATCATTAACCCATGAAGAAAAGGAGGAAGAAGAAAATGAAAGACTCAGTACACAAGAAAGCGAAGACTTTCGAACAAAAAGGACGTGACTCTTTCAAATTTTCAACTTAAATAAGATCGGGGTCCCAAAGACCTCAATGCAATCATATTATTATTATTAAAATTATTATTAGTTTCACTACATGCGACAACTTTTTATGTTTTAACCTCCATTTAATACATAATTTAATTCTACTTTTATTAGCCTATTATTTATAATTAATATTTCTGTTTACTGAACGAACATATTAAATAATTTTTAATAAAAAAATTACTATATTAAAATTATTTTTATATTTATGGTAAAAACATGCTTTTAGTTTAAATAAATTAAAACACAATTTTAATATAATATAATATTTCCATTTTAGTTTTAATTTCAAAAATTAAATAAAAAAATTAGCGGTTTAATTAATTTATTCTTATCTGATAATATAACATTCAGAACATTTGTATACACTACTGAACACCTCTCTGATGAATAGTTGGATGACTTTTTTAAATAGATGCTGATTTTAAAAAAATAATATAAAAGATCATATTTAAAAAATTAAATTAATATTTAAGAATACTCACTAAAGTTTTAAATAAATATTGATTGCTTTAAACTTCAAATTAGAAAAATAAATTATAAATAAAATTATATTGTAATAACAGCTGTATGTTATAGAATAGAAAAAATAAATTTCTACAAACTAATTTTATCATTAAATAAAATTTTTAAAAGCATTCTTTATCATAAAATAAAAAAATAATTAAAAAAAATAGGAAAATTTATAAATTTATTTTTTTTTTAAAATATGAACAAATTAGATGGTAGAGGAGTATTTTTTTTATAGAAAATTATTTAATATGTTCGCTCAGTAAAAACAGAAATATTAATTATAAATGATAGGCTAATAAAAGTAGAAATAAATTATGTTATAAATGGAGGTTATAACATAAAAAGTTTACAGATGTATTGAAAATAATTAATACATATAAAAATATCGTCTGAATAAAAAAGAGGTTAGAAAAATAATTTTAATTTTTATATTTTTTAATTTAAAAGGGTCATAAAATTGAGATGTAATGAAAGGAATTTGATTGAAACCCTAACGACTATTTTTTCATATGAATTGGGGTAATTTAGGGGGTTATGATTGTAGGGTAGGGGGGGGCTATGAGGAAGGTGATTACAGGAAATAGAGTCAAAACCCCAAAACCCTTTCAGTAGTTTGATTGAGTTTTTGATTGATAAAAGAAGACTTTTTAATGCATACTTTATTAGGATTTTAATAGGCTTTATGTAGGGGTTTAATGTTTAAATATTAGTAATTTAAGTGAGTATATGCGAGGTTTGGGGTCCGTTTATGACAGTGAGTATATAGATTGGTTATTGTTTAAGTTGCATTATGGATGTAATGATTATAGTGATCAACTCAGACCTATTCTTAATTACACATCTATTGCAAGACTGCTCTATAAATCTCCTGCTCCTGTTATGTCACACTGTCTATTAGCATTGAATTAAAAAATATTTCATCTTAATTCTAAGCCTTAGAGACCCTTAAAATTTTAGCAGCATCATATTGAATATCTAATAAATGATAAGACTCTTAAATACTGGGCACATTTCTCTCTAGCCTAGAGAGCTGTGATGTTTCATCGCCAATTTCCTGAGCTTCATATCTCTGCTTAATATATAGCGAACATATATAAAAAGAACAGAATATCTTACAAGACAGTAAATCTCATTAAGAGAGTGATTGACTTTAATGATCCATTTTATAAGACTAATTTAAATTATATATTCGATTAAATGCAGAGGTCTTAAGAGCATAATATAAAGTTCATACACGTTGATGAAGCTGTATTTACATTCAATACCTTTATATCAAGGTCTTGGTACAAGAGGTATAGTGATATAGAAGTTTATGACTAAAAGGTTAAGGTGTAAACTCATGATATTCTTGGTGGAATTAGTGAAGATAGTGGCCTCGAGACTTATGTTATTCACCCTCGTTCTATAAAGACTGAATAATATATTAAGTTCTTACAATAACTCAGAGGCAAATACGCTGACTAAGAGATTATTCTGTTCGTTGATAACTTATCAGTTCATAAAACTAAAGGCTCAAGGAAGGAATATGAAAGGCTAAACATAACACCTGTATTTAATGTTCCTTACAGCCCTTAGTTCAATGGAATTGAATTATATTGGGGGTTATTGAAAGGTCATTATAAGAAATTGCTGCTCTACCGTCTGATGCATGATTTAAAGATAGATACAGTCGATTTTATTAAGAGTGATGCTAAAAGAGTCAGTGATGAGAAAGCTAAAGTGTGCGCAAGAGAAGGGAGATTTTGTGTATATAAATAAGTTTTAGATTTAACGAATGAATAAGTTCACATATTAAATTTGCCCGTAAAGGGATTTGGCTTCTCTTTCTTTTCTTACTCTTAAGGCTTGCTTGGGCTCATGTTTCTTCTCTTAGTGCCAGCCCCAGCATCTATGTTCATCTCGTCTGGCTTTTAAAAATCTTTGAAGAGTCTCTTACTCAATTCATGCTTTACTTGAGACTTCTCTCTCTGTTTAATTTGCTGCGCTCTTTCATCAAGTATATAGCAGTACCAGGTTTTTCTATAAAGTTAGAAGACTAAGCTTACTTGAGATGAAAGGATGCTTCTGCAGTTCCTACAGCCAGGTGTCACTAATTTAAATACATTGCTTCTCTTTTTCTTCAGGAGAGATGCTGTAGCGTTTCTTATGAGCATATTAAATAACTTCATTTAAATACTCACGTTTAAGAGTTCCAAGAACACCAAAGAAGAAGTTTCTTTCTGGCAACTTATTAGAGAGCTGTAGCTTTGATGGAAGGTAGAGAGCTGTGTCCGGATCACTAATAGCATCGTCATATAGGTTAGTCACTGATATTTCAGGGTAGTTAGGAATTTCAATCATCCTAATTTCATTAGACTTATAAGCTTTTCTTGTCTTCACTCAGTAAGGCTTTTAAGATTGAGATTTTAGTTCCCTCCTAAGTTGGCAAGAACAATCCAACTATTATGAATTTTATTAATCGTACTTATGAACTTACCTTGCTATACCAAATATCTATAAAGGCCCTCTTTACTTCGAAATTTTCCTATCAAATCTTGAGATTAAATTCTCTTCATTGCATCATTCATAGACTCAATCTTGCTTCCTCTTTCTAGAAATGTTAATGAAATTTAAAATTATGGATATTCATTCTAAGTTTATTAAGATCTTACTACTAAATAGGGAGGACCTACTGGAGGTCAACCTTGAAAAGATAGGCGGATAAGCATTGAAAAACTTGCTCCATGTTTCACAGATTGATATCCATTTTATCAATCTATCTCCATTAAATTGCTCCTAATAATTTTTAATTATTTTAGGAGGTCCTCCAAATTAGGTTCAAACTTTATTAGGAGTTAAATTTTAAGGTTAAAACTTAATTAGGAGCATATTAAATTAAAAAATGCTTAATAACTTTACCTCAAAATTAAGTTCAAACTTGATTTGGAGGAACTCCTAGAGAAGCAAAACTTCATTAGGAGTATTTTAATTTACTAAAATGTATAAAATTCTCATAAAATATGTCAACTTACAGTTTTTATGGTTAGTTAATTTTCTTACCTCTCAGCAAAGAATCTACCAGAGTGCCTTATACTCGACTACTATAGTTTATCAAGGTATATTTTATCATTATTATAATAAAATATATCACCAAACTAAATGAGCGCTAACCTGTTAAGAAGAGCAGCATTACTTGGATCAAGCCAATAAAAGTTATCATTCCAGCAACCAAGAAAAGTAGAGACCAGAGACACTTATACTCAGTGGGAGCCTACTTATGACAACTTTGACCAGTCAAGCTTTAAGATTTAAATATAAGTTAAGTAGCAGGTTATCAAAGAAGCTGTGCAAATTGAGGAGGAGGTTAAACAACCCGCCATAGAGCATTAATAAATACAAGCCAAAGTTGAATATTAATGCAAAGAATGCAATAAATTTCCCTTACAAGTCAACTTATAAGAGACACTTGAGAGATATACACAAAGATATGCCAAGGTTATATCTCAAGCATTAAAAGAAAGACGGAAAGTATGTCTGTGAGTTCTGTGAGAAGCCATATTCTCATACTAGAGACCTAAGTGCACTTAAAGAAAAAACACAATCAAAGTTGTGTCATTATTCATGAACCCACAGGGAATAGATTCCTCTAAAAGAGGAGATCAAGAAACCCAGTGGAGTCTCTTAGAGTTGAAGTATAGAAGTAAGTTAAAATGAAGAAAGCAGTCAAGAACTTTCCAGTCACTGAGATCAATAAAATCATGGTTAAATAGAGGCAATGAAGTTCCAATATTAAAAATTATTGACTTAGATTCTTGCCTAGAAAGCTACCTCACTTGAAGATAAAATAGAGAAGAGAGTCATTACTGATGACTAATATGCTTATAAGATATATCCTTTTAATTACTTCCTTGCTGATAACAAGTTCATAATGGAATTTGCTAATGAGTATTATGCTGCTCTTTAAAAGGCAAAGTTAAATAAGTGCAGGCATATCATCTAGCTTGATGCTATTTTACTTGGTAAAGATTATGTATCCTTCAGGATTCCTTTACTTGAAATGACTTCAGAGAATTTTTATCTGACAATAGATGGCAAAGATAAATTAGCTAGATAGTATAGCAGATAGTTGAAACGACTGAAGATCTTCACAAGCTAGGTTATGTTCATAGAGACTTAAAGCCAGATAACAACATGATGAACTTTCAGCCTCTTAGAGTTTATAATATTGACTTCAACAGAGCTCAAAGAGTGCAAGCCTCTGAATAAGGAAATGTTTACGGCACTCCTGGATATTTCCTAGAGAGAGAGGACTTGAGAGATGGAGACACTTAATGGGATATCTGGGCTCTAGCAGTAATAATATAGAGAGCGACATGCTAAGAAACGATTAATTTAGCTGCAGGGTGAGAGAGATTCTAAACAGAGAATCAAACAATATCTCATTAAAATAAAATTAATGGAGGTCTCAGAGACTTGCATACTCAACTATTATCAAGCCAAGCTAAGAGAATTAAAAAACAAAAGAAACAATCAAACATCAACTTAGATAGATAAAATTCAGAGAACTGCCACTTGACTCTAAGCTTATGTTTGTGTGAGATATCTTAAAAACTCGCTTGTTATAATCACTTAAAATACTAATATTTAAACATTAAACCCCTACATAAACCCTATTAAAACTAATAAAGTATGCACTAATAGTCTACTTTTATCAATCAAAAACTCAATCAAACTACTGAAAGGGTTTTGGGGTTTTGATTAATAGAGAAGTTTATGACTAAAAGGTTAAGGTGTAAACTCATGCAATCCTTGGAGGAATAAGTGAAGATACTGGCCTAGAGACTTATGTTATCCACCCTCGCTCTATAAAGACTGAATAATATATTAAGTTCTTACAATAACTCAGAAACAAATACCCTGACTAAGAGATTACTCTGTTGTTGATAACTTATCAGTTCATAAAACTAAAGACTCAAGGAAGGAATATGAAAGGCTAAACATAACACCTGAATTTAATGTTCCTTACAGCTTAATTCAATGGAATTGAATTATATTGGGGATTATTGAAAGGTCATTATAAGAAATTGCTGCTCTACCATCTGATGCATGATTTAAAGATAGATACAGTAGATTTTATTAAGAGCGCTGCTAAAAGAGTCAGTAATGAGAAAGCTAAAGTGTGCGCAAAAGAAGGGAGATTTTGTGTTTATAAATAAGTATTAGATTTAAGCGAATGAATAAGTTCACATATTAAATTTGCCCGTAAAGGGATTTGGCTTCTCTTTCTTTTCTTCCTCTTAAGGCTTGCTTGGGCCCATGTTTCTTCTCTTAGTGCCAGCCCCTGCATCTATGTTCATCTCGTCTGGCTTTTAGAAATCTTTGTAGAGTCTCTTACTCAATTCATGCTTTACTTGAGACTTTCTCTCTCTGTTTAATTTGCTGCGCTCTTTCATCAAGTATATAGCAGTACCAGGTTTTTCTATAAAGTTAGAAGACTAAGCTTACTTGAGATGAAAGGATGCTTCTGCAGTTCCTACAGCCAGGTGTCACTAATTTAAATACATTGCTTCTCTTTTTCTTCAGGAGAGATGCTGTAGCGTTTCTTATGAGCATATTAAATAACTTCATTTAAATACTCACGTTTAAGAGTTCCAAGAACACCAAAGAAGAAGTTTCTTTCTGGCAACTTATTAGAGAGCTGTAGCTTTGATGGAAGGTAGAGAGCTGTGTCCGGATCACTAATAGCATCGTCATATAGGTTAGTCACTGATATTTCAGGGTAGTTAGGAATTTCAATCATCCTAATTTCATTAGACTTATAAGCTTTTCTTGTCTTCACTCAGTAAGGCTTTTAAGATTGAGATTTTAGTTCCCTCCTAAGTTGGCAAGAACAATCCAACTATTATGAATTTTATTAATCGTACTTATGAACTTACCTTGCTATACCAAATATCTATAAAGGTCCTCTTTACTTCGAAATTTTCCTATTAAATCTTGAGATTAAATTCTCTTCATTGCATCATTCATAGACTCAATCTTGCTTCCTCTTTCTAGAAATGTTAATGAAATTTAAAATTATGGATATTCATTCTAAGTTTATTAAGATCTTACTACTAAATAGGGAGGACCTACTGGAGGTCAACCTTGAAAAGATAGGCGGATAAGCATTGAAAAACTTGCTCCATGTTTCACAGATTGATATCCATTTTATCAATCTATCTCCATTAAATTGCTCCTAATAATTTTTAATTATTTTAGGAGGTCCTCCAAATTAGGTTCAAACTTTATTAGGAGTTAAATTTTAAGGTTAAAGATTAATTAGGAGCATATCAAATTTAAAAATGTTTAATAACTTTACCTCCAAATTAAGTTCAAACTTGATTTCGAGGACCTCCTAGAGAAGCAAAACTTCATAAGGAGTATTTTAATTTACTAAAATGTATAAAATTCTCATAAAATATGTCAACTTACAGTTTTTTATGGTTAGTTAATTTTCTTACCTCTCAGCAAAGAATCTACCAGAGTGCCTTATACTCTACTATTATAGTTTATCAAGGTATATTTTATCATTATTATAATAAAATATATCAGCAAACTAAAATGAGCGCTAACCTGTTAAGAAGAGCGGCATTACTTGGATCAAGTCAATAAAAGTTATCATTCCAGCAACCAAGAAAAGTAGAGACCAGAGACGCTTGTACTCAGTGGGAGCCTACTTATGACAACTTTGACCAGTCTAGCTTTGAGATTTAAATATAAGTTAAGTAGCAGGTTATCAAAGAAGCTGTGCAAATTGAGGAGGAGGTTAAATAACCCGCGATAGAGCATTAATAAATACCAGCCAAAGTTGACTATTAATGCAAAGAATGCAATAAAGTTTTCCCTTACAAGTCAACTTATAAGAGACACTTGAGAGATATACACAACGATATGCCAAGGTTATATCTCAAGCATTAAAAGAAAGATGGGAAGTATGTCTGTGAGTTCTGTGAGAAGCCATATTCTCATACTAGAGACCTCAAAGTGCACTTAAAGAAAAAGCACAATTAAAGTTTTGTCTTTATTCATGAACCTACAGGGAATAGATTCCTCTAAAAGAGAAGATCAAGAAACCCAGTGGAGTCTCTTAGAGTTGAAGTCTAGAAGTAAGTTAAAATGAAGAAAGCAGTCAAGAACTTTCCAGTCTCTGAGATCAATAAAATCATGGTTAAAATAGAGGCAATGAAGATTCCTATATTAAAAATTATTGACTTAGATTCTTGCCTAGAAAGCTACCTCACTCTTGAAGATAAAATAGAGAAGAGAGTCATTACTGATGACTAATATGCTTATAAGATATATCCTTTTAATTACTTCCTTGCTGATAACAAGTTCATAATGGAATTTGCTAATGAGTATTATGCTGCTCTTTAAAAGGCAAAGTTAAATAAGTGCAGGCATATCATCTAGCTTGATGCTATTTTACTTGGTAAAGATTATGTATCCTTCAGGATTCCTTTACTTGAAATGACTTCAGAGAATTTTTATCTGACAATAGATGGCAAAGATAAATTAGCTAGATAGTATAGCAGATAGTTGAAACGACTGAAGATCTTCACAAGCTAGGTTATGTTCATAGAGACTTAAAGCCAGATAACAACATGATGAACTTTCAGCCTCTTAGAGTTTATAATATTGACTTCAACAGAGCTCAAAGAGTGCAAGCCTCTGAATAAGGAAATGTTTACGGCACTCCTGGATATTTCCTAGAGAGAGAGGACTTGAGAGATGGAGACACTTAATGGGATATCTGGGCTCTAGCAGTAATAATATAGAGAGCGACATGCTAAGAAACGATTAATTTAGCTGCAGGGTGAGAGAGATTCTAAACAGAGAATCAAACAATATCTCATTAAAATAAAATTAATGGAGGTCTCAGAGACTTGCATACTCAACTATTATCAAGCCAAGCTAAGAGAATTAAAAAACAAAAGAAACAATCAAACATCAACTTAGATAGATAAAATTCAGAGAACTGCCACTTGACTCTAAGCTTATGTTTGTGTGAGATATCTTAAAAACTCGCTTGTTATAATCACTTAAAATACTAATATTTAAACATTAAACCCCTACATAAACTCTATTAAAACCCTAATAAAGTATGCACTAATAGTCTACTTTTATCAATCAAAAACTCAATCAAACTACTGAAAGGGTTTTGGGGTTTTGAGTGTCGGTCGGAACAAATAACAATTATGTCAATTTTTAAAAAAAGTAACCAGCTTTATATTTATTTTTATACAAAAAAAAATAATATCATTTGATTTCCAATTAAACCATAATCTCATAAATGTCTTATCATCATAGTTCTAAGAAGATCTATCTATAATTTCAAATTAATTTTTTATACCAATATTTTACCTGTAAAAGTTATAAGGGAAATAATTGTAAATTTAAAAAAAATTGCTCTAATATTATTTTAAATATACTTTAATCTATCGAGATATTTCAACAGTAGTTTAAAAGCATTTCAATTTATTTATTGTGTTTAGCATTGAAATTTTAATCTACAAATTCATCGATAATTCAAGCCAGAAATTATTTGATGAATTTAAAAAATAGAAGTGTTTATATCATTGATTCTACAGTGTTCATAGAGCACAAACTTCATATCAAGGAAATGTTTCAGGAACCTTTCCATATTTCCCAAAGTGAGGATTAGAAATACTGAGAAATTGCTAGAATATATCGGTATTACCAGCAATAATAATTGAGAGTGACATAAAAAAGGAAATATTTCTGAAGCTGCAAGCATGAGAAATTTAAGAAAAAAATCAAACTATCTGTAAATTATAAGATAAATGGAGATTATAGGTGAGCATGATTAAATCACCAATCACAAATTTAATGAAGAAAAAATAAATTACAATTAAAATAATATAATAAAACAAAAGCTTAATAATATAAATTTAGAGAGCTATCACATATCTTTAAGTTTATGTTCGTGTAAAATAATTATTTTAAGAATAAAAGGCTGTTAAGCACACTTAAATTGAAGATATTCATAAGATAATCCCACACTTAAACCATAGCAAAGTAATTTTTTAATAGTAATTTTTTATCAATCAAAAACTTAATCAATCTACTTAAGAAGTTCTGGGGTTTTAATAGATGTGATATATACATGTTTTTACTATATATTATATAGTAATACAATTTTAATCAATTTCAATTAGTAAGTTTCTAAGAATAAAATATTATATCTTTTTGAATACACAAATTCCTCAATTATTAATTAAAAATTCTTATCGTTTACAACTTATAGTATTTACAAAATAAAATCAAATAGATTTGTATTTGAGGAATGAGCTCTTGCTTAATTATAATTTAAGGGTATTTAAATCTTTTAACAGTTTATTCCCTATTTGGGACATTTTTGCAAAATAAATGAGTGATCAATAGTTGATTTCGGTTAAAGATAAAATAGGTTTAACCAACTTTGCCTGTAATAAACCTTTATGAGTGAACAATGGTTAAAATTTTCTGCGAGTAAATTAAAAATTTTCATATATATATATAGATATATATAATTATTTCATTGATGAAAATTAAATTTTAAATAATACTTAATTATTATGATTAACAGAGATGCAATTAGTCTTATCATACAACTTGCCAATTTCACACCTCAATCCTGATTTCTTGTTATAAGTATATGATTTTATTATTTAATATATTGATTTAATAGAATTACATGGGGGTGGAAGTTTCCTGCCCCAAATATTATAATTTATTTTATTCGCCAAAAAATATATAAGAAACATTCTAATTAATACTTAAAATTTCCTATAACTATATTAAACAATTATTATTAATATGATAATTTCAAGGTTTCTAACAATTCCTTATCTCATTATATATTAAAACTACAATATTTTAATGCTTTAATTAGTAATCAATAAATGTGATTTTCATCAAATTACTTAATTTTTTATCAAGATTGAGAGTTAATAGATGTTTAAATAGATATTATTTGTTCAATTTTATGAAAATGATCCTTAAAAATGGATAAAAATTACATGTTATAAATAGACAGAAGATTAACCTTTTGGGAGCATGGAACTTATGCTCTTGGAGCATATATCAATATGGGCAGGAAACAATCCCCCCCCCAATTATATTATTAATAGATAAATAATTAAAATAAATGATAAAGAGTTCTTAGCAATAATATAAACTCCTGAAATAATTTCATTAGCATGGTCTAATTGGGATTATTTAATATTTAAAAAAGAAAAAATATATACTTTTGGAATCTATGATTTAATTTGCAATATTTATTTTTTTAATTATTAAAAATGAAAAAATCAAAATATTATTTATGATGTAGTTCATTATCAATTTTAAGATTGATTAATTACAACTGACTTACGATTGCCTAAAACAAATAAGAAATCCTATGAGTTCTTTTTTTTATATAAAAAGTATTTCACTCATTCTTTTTAGAAAGATCCCTCTAATTTTTATTATTACTTTTTATTTAAAAAAAATATATTGAAATCGTGGGTGTTGATACCGGGACGTCCCAGGAAAATCAGGACGTCCCAAGATTATCAGGACGTCCCAACATCATCAGGACGTCCCAGGATCACCAGGACGTCCCAGATAATATATTAGTGTAAGAAAAAATTTAAAACCATAACACGAAGTATCACAAAAAATTCTGTAAAAATCTTATAAGGATGGGTCAAAGGGTGTTACCCAAAGCAGTGTTAGGAAGGGCAAGAGCCCATACTTCTATAACAAATCAAAATAATTAACAGGAGGAGGCGTTAGCACTTTTTTAAAAATCGGAGTCAACGCCTTTGAAAAAACTTTTAAAGGTGCTATGTATGCATAAGTGAAAATAATATTTAAACATTACTAATTAATTAATATAAATACACATGGAATTATTTTAATAAAAAATCATACAAGATCACATAGTACATGTTTTATAAGGATGTGACATACTATCAATTAATATTTATCGTTTAAAATTCTAATCATAACTCCTTTTCAAGTATACTTTATCAGAAAAAATATATAGATTATGTTTTTATGTTTCTGATAGTGACCAATATCGCACTGATAAACTATTAAAAACGGTCTAAATTATAATTGTCCAAATACATGCACTTTGAAAGTATTGCGAGATATCCTTTTTAATTATTTCTTTATGTGTAGAAGAATTATTAAGACCTAATTAAAGCTTGAGCAAGATAGCTTTCGTTTACATAGTCGTGTACAGATGAATAAGACTTAAAAATTAAGAAAATAATTAATTTTTATTTAAAACCCCATGAATTTTTTAAGAATTAAGATAAGGGGGTACAATTGATTAATTAAGAATTATTATTATATTGACTAAAATCAATTAAAAATAGCGTAAAAGATAATATACACACCCTGATTGGTTTATTTTATATGGAAAATAATTTGAGCCAATGGCTTTAATTATTAGTCTAAATAGATTAAATTTAGGCCAATAAAATAATAATTCTTAATTAATCAATTGTACCCCCTTATCTTAATTCTTAAAAAATCCATAGGGTTTTATATTGAGTAAAAATAGAATATAAATATTTCTAAAGTATAGCATTCTGTGCTCAAAATTAATAAAGAATTGCCCAATAGTATATAAAAATAAGGCTGAATGCAATTTTGTTATTGATGATAATTTTTTTGTACAATATTTAATATTTATATTAGATTATTAAATATTTATATGATATTTCTAAACAATATATGTTTTACAATTAAATAAATGATTAATTTTCCCTATTTTTGATTAGCGAAATATATTATAATTGGAAAAATTAATTATAATTAAAATATTTGATCTTGTATCTTACATTAAAATATAATGCATGCAATATTTATTTATCAACTATTATTCATAAAAATTAATTGGTTATTATAACTTTTTTTATAGAACAACACTAAAAACATTCATATTTATTAAAGCTTTATATTTAACTCTAGTAATATTAATATAAAATAAAACACATACATTGTAAAATTTGTATGATAAATTTTGTAATTTATATTTGATTTTTAAAAAAAACATATTTTAAAACCCCATGGATTTTTTAAGAATTAAGATAAGGGGGTACAATTGATTAATTAAGAATTATTATTTTATTGGCCTAAATTTAATCTATTTAGACTAATAATTAAAGCCATTGGCTCAAATTATTTTCCATATAAAATAAACCAATCAGGGTGTGTATATTATCTTTTACGCTATTTTTAATTGATTTTAGTCAATATAATAATAATTCTTAATTAATCAATTGTACCCCCTTATCTTAATTCTTAAAAAATTCATGGGGTTTTATAAAATAAAATGTATTTCAGCAATATGAAAAATCTTATTTAAATGAATAGGCTTATTATATTAAGCTTTATCAAAGTAACATTTCTTTGATTATTATTTATAATTAATAAGAATTTATATTTAAAAGAAATAGTAATTTTTATTTTTTTACACTAATATATTATCTGGGACGTCCTGGTATCAACACCCGAAATCGCTAACTATTATTATTAAAACATATTATTGAATTGACAAACTTAGAGAATGCAATATAATTTTAAATATACATTTTACAACCGCCACTAATTATATTCGTCCTTATCCTATTTTTATTTACAAACTTTAGTATTGAAATGATTTTTAACAAATTTAAATATTACTTAATAAATAAATTTTTGTGTGAAGTGTGCAAAAGATAGTTTATAAGTTTAATATAGGCCCTCTGATCTAATAGCTTATTTAAAAATAAGCATCTTGTCTTTGATAAATAAAATATCTGTGTTTAAGGACTTATTATTTTAAACTTAACTGCCCGTTTAATATCGTTCTCCTTCGTGGGAGTTTTATTACAATCATCAGATCCCCTCTAAATGCTTTTGATGTCTTTTTCTGAAATTCTGACTTTTGAATTTACTGTATTACAAAATAATAGAAATAATAATAGGAAATTCAACTATGAATAAAAAAGAAATGGGGGCGGGGAAGTTTCCTGCACTTTCTTTTTTAAAATAAATTTTACATAAATTCAAAAATTGTATATTTTTATGACTCAATAAATATTAAGAGGATTTGTAGGTATGATAGGAAGAGTATTACCTGTTTAGATATCACCTAATAGAATAGAGAACACATTGTATCATCTCAAATATTTAAGAAATATATATAGTAGATAAATTCCAGTTTTACATGCCAAAGAGTTCTTAGATAACTGGTATTTAGAATAAACGAGATAGAACTTAAATGGTGCTTAGAAATTATGATAATTTTGATATTGATTAATTGATTTATAAATTAAGTCAGATAATAACAATGAAAATAGACCGGTAGTTTGTTTATAGTTGTTATAATGATTGATTTAAAAATATCTAGTGCAGAAAATTTCCCTAAATTTTTTTTTATCATAAATCAGTGCAGGAAACTTCCCTTAAATAAATATCTCTGAGTAGAAATGGAATATTAGAGAAGTATTAAAGGGTTGAGATATTGATGCATATTTTTCCCCGAGTCATTTAACAATAATCCTTAAATTTTCCCAATTTAAAGTTTCACTTACTCCATTTTATTCAATTAAACTCGGAACATATTCAAGGCTAATATCTTTCATCTAGCGGCTGTTTGTTCTCTCCTTAATTATAGATGAACTTAGCTTTTTCTGATCATTCACTATATCTAAATGAAAGAATTGAATTGAATATTAATGTTTTACAGACGAAATGACAGCGAATATTTTTGACAATCCCTTTTTTTCTGATTAATCATTCGTTGCTTTATCATCCACTAGTTTTCCCATTCGCACATGTACTCTAGACCTCTTAAATAACATCTTCGAGGTAATTAGAATAGGTCTAGAAGCAAAGAAAATTGAAATTTATTAATGTTTAGGTGATTCAAGAACTCTGAGTTCTATCATTATTGGTCTTTTAATTTCGTTTATATACTAATATTAATAGCTCAAATAAAATACCTACATCATCATGCTCATCCATTTTTAAATGTACTAATGACTAAATGTAATTCACAGTCATCTGCCATCTAATCCTTGTATCGGCATCCCCTTTGACGGTCATACTTTTAACAATTAAAGCTAATTGTACTCATTAATAACCATGTGATATTGACATTGTTGGCAACGGAGTTACAATTTTAAGAAAATATGTTTAAGTTTCAATTTTTATTTCATTTAAATTTTTTAGTTTTAGAGGACCTACTTCCTGCAATACTCATTCAGAGCAGCTTGTTTAGCAAACAAAACTTGCTTTGATTGATTAGTTTATTTGTAGTGTTCTCATGGTGAACCAGAATATTTTTTATATAATAAATTTATTCAGCTTTATTTTCATAGTATTGTATAATTAGTCATAAAAACTTTCAATCATAACGTCTGAAGGTCAGATTTGTCCTATTATTTAAAAATCATTTTAAATGCTTTTTAGCATAAAAATTATTTAATTTATAACAAATTAGTTTGAAAGTTAAATATTTATAGAAACTCTTACCCATTTTTCAATTCATTTATTAAAATAACTTCTCTTTTTTTGATAAAATTATCTTATTTTAAAATATGAATTTTGTTTTTTCAGTCTATAAAAAATATAAATTTAATAATACTAGACAAAATATCATTTTAGTACAACAATTTCAATAAATATTTTGATCAAATGTTAATTACTTTTAAAATTTAAACTGGTATGAAGTAGTAAATTATATATTTTTGCTTTATAATAGAATAATAATATATATATATATATATATTAAAAAAATCAAAGAAATACATTAAAATAATAATAATAATTTTATACTAACTTTATTTATGATTTTATAAAATTTAAGATTTTTATATTATTAATTTTTATCCTATTTAGACTGAATCTCTTATAAAGTTTAAGAATTCTTAATTAATTTATTTCACTCCCTTCTTTAAAACAAATGCAATAAAATTTACTTTAAAGATAAATTAGAGTTTTAAATATGCAACCACTTCTTTTATTATGTATAGTATAAGGATTTGCTCAAATTCTGCTTTAATCACGAATACCATCAAACAGTAATTTAATTTTATAATGTTATTTTTATAAATTATTTTTTGTAAACTGTCATAAATTTTAAAATATAAATTAAATATATTTTGCATAAAGTATTAATAATTTGACTTCTTGAATATTTAATAAATAAGTAAGTAAAAATTACTTCCTGTATATTATTTTTATTAAATTTATTCAATTAACATTCATAATCAAATATTTTAAAGTTTTTAATATATGGAAGGAAGGAGTCTCTAGCTGAACAAAATTTCTTATTCCAAACTTTTATTTAATAAAAATTTTTTAAAGCCTATGGGGTAGTTCTTTTAATTAAAATGTTCGAAAATGATGTTTGATTGTTTATATTGTTGTTTCGTTTTCTTTGATTGGCTTAATGAAAATTTCATAAGCTAGCTGTCTAAAATAACCATTAATTACGTGCTTGAAAAAATATTGCTTGATTTTTTGTTTAGAATCTCTCACAACCATACAGCTAAAGTAATCGTTCCTAAGCTTTTCACTCTATATTATTTTTATTGCTAGATTCCATATATTCCAAACAGATTCTCCTTCTTTCAAATCTTGCCTTTCTAGAAATATCCATAGGTCCCTAATAAATTTACTAATGCAGAGCCCTTCACTCTTGAGTTCTTTTGAAATCGATAATTTATACTCTTAGACGTTAAAAATTAATTATGATAATCTCTGCCTTTTACTCTATGAACATAGCCAAGCTTGAGAAGCTCTTCTTTTTGTTCGACTATCAGCTACATTATCTAGTCAATTATTACTAGAATTTATTGTCAGAAAACAATTCTCTCTTTGTCAATTCAAATAAGGGAAGCCTAAAACATACATGATCATTCTAAACCCCCAAAACTCATGAATGAGCTTTATAAGTGCATTGATTTGTAAGGTATAGTTGTGGTATTATTGGGGTTTTTAGAGAAATTAGGCTAATTCAAAAAATGCGAAATAGAAATTAGCGAAATTTAAAGTATATTTATGATGAGAAATAATTAGCATTATTGCTAAAACTTATGTATTGTACGATTATTAATATAGACTAGGACAAACCAGTGCTAAATAATGCAGTAATTGCTAATCTTTTAGGTAATGTGCTTCAACTATAAGGTATCACTTCTTACTAGCAGCTTGGTATTGCTTTACTGGTTCTAAATTTCACCTTGTCAGAAAATAAAAAGTTCTCTTTGAAACATATTGACTAACTCTATGATTTGAAAACCCTTAAGTACTGAGCACACTTTCAGCTGGACTAACGAGCTGTGATGTTTCATCGCAAGTTTCCTGACTTGCGTATCTCTCCTAAAACTATAGGCAACATTATAGAAGGAATGGTATTACCTTCAAGACTGTCATCAGAGTGATTGCTTTTACAGTGCCATTATATAGCAATGATATAAAATATATAAATGAATATGATTAAATGCAGCGACCTATTTCAAATAACATCAAGTTCATACATGCTGATGAAGCATTGTTTACATTCAACAATTTTATTACTTAATCCTGTTATAAATAGTATGATCATATAGAGGAATACATGACTAGAAAGTGAAGGTTGTCACTCACGCAATTTTAGCTGGTATTAGTGAAGATTCAGGCTTAGAAAGTTATGTCATTAATCCTCAGTCTATAAAGCGAGAGCAGTATATTGAGTTCTTGCATAAGCTAAGAGATAAATACAACAAAAAATAGATCATTCTGTTTTTTGACAACCTCTCAGTTCAGAAGACGAAGGAGTCTAAGAAAGCTATTGAAGAGATAATTATAAATCATATTTTTAACGTTCCCTATAGCCTTCAGTTTATTGAAATCGAATTAAACTAAAGTTAAATCAAGATTCACTACTAGAAACTGCTACTATAAAACCTAATGTATAACTTGCCTGTGTGCTTAGATAAGACGACAGTTTGTGCGAGAGAGGGAAGAATGAATTTTTATTAATTAGTTTTAGACTAAATTAAGCATAAGAAGTTCAAATATGAGGTAGTATCCTCCCCCTTATAATGTATACTTTTCTTTTTGTAGTCTGATAGAGATTTTGACGCTTAGTAATAGTAGCAGATAAACATGGAATGTGCGAGCAATAGTTTTCGAGCTATGACTCATCAAAGTCTCGTTTTTTATATATTAAAATCATTATAAATTATACAAAAAATTTCAAATTTTTCACAAAATTTAATTTCTCTAAAATTAATTATTTTAGCAGTTTTTAACTATATTAACAAATTATATCTAGTTTAATATAATTATATAAAGTGATTTAAAAATCATATTAAATTTCATTTAAGATTTTCATCAAGACTTTAAAAGTTCACTTTATATAATTATATTAAACTTGATATAATTTGTTAATATAGTTAAAAACTGCTAAAATAATTAATTTTAGAGAAATTAAATTTTGTGAAAAATTTGAAATTTTTTGTATAATTTATAATGATTTTAATATATAAAAAAAAGAGACTTTCATGAGTCATAGCTCGAAAACTATTGCTAGCACATTCCATGTTTATCTGCTACTATTACTAAGCGTTAAAAACTCTATCAGACTACAAAAGGAAAAGTATACATTATGGGGGGGATGAAACTACCTCATAGCCAAAAGTTCAAATATTAAATGAGCCTTTAAAAGAAATAGGCTTCTCTTTCTTCTCATTTTCTTAAGGCTTGACTAGCCTTAAGTTTCTTCTCTTAGAGTATCTCCTGCATCTATGTTCATAGCTTAAGACTTCTAAATATCTTCATACAGTTTCTTGCTAACTTAATGAACTGTCTGTTGTTTTCTATCTCTATGAAACTTAGCGTGCTCTTTCATTAGATTTATACAAGTGCCAAATTTTCCTAAAAAGTTAAAATCCAAAGCTTACTTGAAAAATAAGGATGCTTCTTAAGTTTCTCGAGCAAAACTGAGCTTATTAGAATGCCTTGCTTCTTCTAGTCTTCAGAAGAGATAGAATATCATTTCTTATGAGCTTCTTCAATTATTTCTCTGAGATCTCCTCTTTTATTGTACCAAGAAGACTAAAGAAGAAGCTCCTCTATGGTAGTTTATTAGAGGGTTGTTTCTTAAAAGGAAGGTAAACAACCACTTCCTCATCTTTCAAAGCATATTGATAAAAATTAGTAAGTAAAATCTCAGGGTAGATTGACATTTCAATTAGCTTAATCTCTTTATTTTAATAAGAATTCTTCTCCTCAAAAAGTATTTTTCAGAATGTAATTTTGGTACTTTCCATCGTTGGAAGGAATAAACCAACTGTATAATATGTTGATAGTCATAAAGTTATTTTACCATTTAAAGTGAGGTTTCTATAGAGATCTTCTCTACTTCTGAAACTTGAGATAATTTCTTGAGCCTCAACTCTTTTAATCTGATCATTGAGAGATTCCATCTTTATTCCTTTTCCTATAAATGAATTTCAAATTTTAATCTATAGGCTTCTGGTTTCTATTGTTAAATAATAACTTACTGTTAAATATGGGTAACTTATAAGATGTCAACCCTCAAAGATACTTGGAGAAAAGTTGGCAAAAGCTATTAAAAAAAATTATTTTGATTTATCTCCATTACACTAGTACTAAATTTGGTTAAATTTGATTATAACTGGTACTTAATCCTTTTAATTTTAATTAGTACCAATTTAATTGTACCAAAACACAATAAGTACATAATTTAAACTAATGGTGTTTTAATGGAAAAGTTCCCAAATAATTCAATACCAAATTAGTACTAGTACCCAGATTTTTTCTAATTTAGTACAAAAATAAAAAATATTAAGAATGAAATTATAAAAATTATAATTATAAACTTAGTATAAATATGATATCTAACACTTCAACATTAACCATTACTGCTGCGGTGCCTAATACAATATAGAGTAAATATAACTAGAATGGTTATTAGAGCTTATTAATAGAAATTTAAATTTGAATTTATACATGACGGCTAACTTAAATCGGAAATGAGTTTCTCTTGGTAATAGATAATCATGGCAAAAATTTGGTTGGCCCACTAAAAAGCCTGAAAATATATATATATATTAAATTGAGAGAGAAGTAGTGTTAAGAGCCCTTAAGTTTGAAGCTGAGGTCTTCATACTTTAAGTTTAAAATAATAAATATAGTGCTATGATGGGAGTCTAAACAATAATATAAGATGTAGAGCGGTAAAATATCAGTTACCAGTGGAAAATTTAAAAACATTCTAATGCTAATACTGCTAAAATTAATTTTTAACCGAAATGAGCTTCTAGGAGACATCTAAAAGACATACATTCTGGTAAAGCTAAGATCTATTTCAAGATGATAAAGTTTATGGAAGGTTTTAATGTAAAACTTTTATGAAGTCTTACACTCAATTTGAAAAGTAAAAAAGCAAATGCAGAGAGTGAGAATTTAATGCAGGATTAAGAAACAGAAAATTTGTTCCAGCAATAGGATATCAAATACTCTTGAGTTATAAAGAGAGCAGCAGGAGAGACTCAAGACAGATACTCTATAAATCGATGAATCAACCTGCAAGCAATACCTTTTTAGCATGCTTCAAAGCGAAAGATATGAATATTCCTGCATAAAATGCAATTAATCTTAGTAGTTGTATTGATAATAACTTGCATTAAAGTTTGCTTAGATAGGCTAAGCTTAGAGTGGTTGATGATTATGCATACAAAATATACCCTTTAAGCTATCTAATGAACAGTACCAAAATGAGTATGCTTTCGAATATATGATCCTAAGAGGCTTAAAAAGAGATTACAAGCACTTGCTTAAGTAAGATGGTGTTATTTTAAATTATGATTTTATCGCACCAAGGCTCAAGAAATATAAAATGACTTTGAGAGACTATCTATATCAAAACAAATACCCTGATAACTTACATGAATTTCTATCAGATATGATTTAGGCTGTCAAAGATTTGCATGAACTTAAGATATTTTCATGGATATTTTAAGCCTAAGAATGTTTTGCTGTACCTTCGCCATTTGGAGGTCGTAATTATCGATTTCAGTAAAGCCTGAAGATAAAAAGAATGACCTTAGCAAATGTTGTTGGTGCTCCGGGAAACTTTCAAATTATAGAGATATGGACAAGTGGCTTAGTTTAGTGGGATGTTTGGGGAGTTGATGCTATTTTATTAAAGTGCAATATGAAAAAAATGTCTTACTTTGAGACACTTGATATTCATTAAATATGCTTCAAATTCAAATAAAACATGCGATTTCTCTATTAAATACAATAAGATCCCAACTATACCCTAAAATAAAATCATTTATAAACCATATTAAAGAGTTTTGAAAAATGTAATATTAATTATATATTTTACTAAATTTTTCAATTAAGTTTTATAACAAAAATTATAAATATATGTAATGTTTAGATTAATAAAATTAAAAGATGATGCTTATAAAGAACATTTATTTATTCTTATTTAAAAATACTAAAGTTCATGAATATTTTTAAAAAAATAATTTAATTAATTTTAACAAAATAGATTTAATATTTAAGAAATTAAATTAAATTAATTATGGAATTTTAGCATTTTTTGATTTTTAAATTAGTGTCTTACCTGCTATTGATTTGAATTTGATATATTTTAACAGCCAGTAACTTGACTCATCGATAGATCAAATTAAATTTATCATAACTTAACTGTAGACCCTTTAAATTTAAATTTAAAAATTTTTGACTCCTGATAAATTAATATCTCTCTATAGACTAGCAATCAAAAGTTTGTAAGGGAAAGATGTAGAGAATTATTTTACGACCATATTTCATTCTTATAGTGTCCACAAATTATTTTCCCCCATCGTAATAAATTGATTTTAAGTATTTCTCTTCTTCAAACTTCTCCCTCACTTATTCTCCAACCAAATTAACTTGAGGAGTCTATCTAAATAAATTTTTTGTGGATTTAATCAAGATTTACATTTTATATTCTTTGAGTATTTCATCAGGAAATTCATGCTCATTTTTATCATATAAAATACACTTATTTGCATGATATATTTTTTAGTTTCACTAAAATCGATAAATCTCTCAGTGATTTTTTTCATGAATTATGAGTAGGATGGAACATTTAGCTTATGTTTTGATCTACAATATTCTTTCTAGAGTCAAGTCATGAAAAAAAATCGCTGCCTGAGATAATTTTATTTCTCTTCAGGTACTCGACCAAATTTTGATGTTTGTTACATTGTAATAAACATCATCTCTAGGTTATATGGACACAATTCCAAAATGGACACAGATTCCGGACACAATTCCAAAGGCAGGATTCAGACCTCATCTTATCTATTACTTTGAACGTAGATACACTTCCTTTTCCATCAGATTACAACTTTTTGATTATTAGGGATTTCAGGGTTTCTCTCTTGGGTGAAGATATATTGAAAAATTTAGAATTATGTTTTAATAGACAATTCTAAAGCTAAGAGAATAATTATATGAAAATTTATAGACATTAGGCTAGAGAGTTATTGAAGTCAAAAGTTAAAGCATCGATTTTTCACTTTTTCCTCAATAACTTCCTTCAGTGTGAGATTCATGATTTTTGTTGGATAGAAGTTGTGGTGTATACCATAAGCTATCGAATGATGCATATTTTCCATCACAATTTCTTTAAAATGCAAAGATAAATTGAAAATTATGCCTAAAATTTTCGAAAATAAAGAATAATATTGAAATAAATTTTTCTCGCTGGGCATATTTGATGATGAAAACTCAAATCAAATCTAGAGCAGATTATCTCATAAAGAAATTTCTTCTCCTAAAGTAAAATCATTAGCTAATTACTATAGAGATAAATCGAAAATTAAACTGAAATGAAAAATAAAGTGTGAAAACGTAAATGTAACAAACATCACTCTTTTAAATTCTTGAGGCAATGAAATTTAGATTTATGAAGAGCATATTATGATCTATCATTTATCATATATAAATTTTTCAATATCAATTCACTGAGTAGAGAAAACACCTAAACCATTCTGGATAATATTCAGAAAATCAAATTTTTGAAATTGTGTTTTCTAATTTTCTGAATATTATCCAGAATGGTTTAGGTGTTTTCTCTACTCAGTGAATTGATATTGAAAAATTTATATATGATAAATGATAGATCATAATATGCTCTTCATAAATCTAAATTTCATTGCCTCAAGAATTTAAAAGAGTGATGTTTGTTACATTTACGTTTTCACACTTTATTTTTCATTTCAGTTTAATTTTCGATTTATCTCTATAGTAATTAGCTAATGATTTTACTTTAGGAGAAGAAATTTCTTTATGAGATAATCTGCTCTAGATTTGATTTGAGTTTTCATCATCAAATATGCCCAGCGAGAAAAATTTATTTCAATATTATTCTTTATTTTCGAAAATTTTAGGCATAATTTTCAATTTATCTTTGCATTTTAAAGAAATTGTGATGGAAAATATGCATCATTCGATAGCTTATGGTATACACCACAACTTCTATCCAACAAAAATCATGAATCTCACACTGAAGGAAGTTATTGAGGAAAAAGTGAAAAATCGATGCTTTAACTTTTGACTTCAATAACTCTCTAGCCTAATGTCTATAAATTTTCATATAATTATTCTCTTAGCTTTAGAATTGTCTATTAAAACATAATTCTAAATTTTTCAATATATCTTCACCCAAGAGAGAAACCCTGAAATCCCTAATAATCAAAAAGTTGTAATCTGATGGAAAAGGAAGTGTATCTACGTTCAAAGTAATAGATAAGATGAGGTCTGAATCCTGCCTTTGGAATTGTGTCCGGAATCTGTGTCCATTTTGGAATTGTGTCCATATAACCTAGAGATGATGTTTATTACAATGTAACAAACATCAAAATTTGGTCGAGTACCTGAAGAGAAATAAAATTATCTCAGGCAGCGATTTTTTTTCATGACTTGACTCTAGAAAGAATATTGTAGATCAAAACATAAGCTAAATGTTCCATCCTACTCATAATTCATGAAAAAAATCACTGAGAGATTTATCGATTTTAGTGAAACTAAAAAATATATCATGCAAATAAGTGTATTTTATATGATAAAAATGAGCATGAATTTCCTGATGAAATACTCAAAGAATATAAAATGTAAATCTTGATTAAATCCACAAAAAATTTATTTAGATAGACTCCTCAAGTTAATTTGGTTGGAGAATAAGTGAGGGAGAAGTTTGAAGAAGAGAAATACTTAAAATCAATTTATTACGATGGGGGAAAATAATTTGTGGACACTATAAGAATGAAATATGGTCGTAAAATAATTCTCTACATCTTTCCCTTACAAACTTTTGATTGCTAGTCTATAGAGAGATATTAATTTATCAGGAGTCAAAAATTTTTAAATTTAAATTTAAAGGGTCTACAGTTAAGTTATGATAAATTTAATTTGATC
This sequence comes from Oxytricha trifallax, assembly GCA_000711775.1. NCBI lineage: Eukaryota > Ciliophora > Spirotrichea > Sporadotrichida > Oxytrichidae > Oxytricha > Oxytricha trifallax. The sequence continues at coordinate 25,330 of ARYC01010828.1, forward strand.
TATCGATGAGTCAAGTTACTGGCTGTTAAAATATATCAAATTCAAATCAATAGCAGGTAAGACACTAATTTAAAAATCAAAAAATACTAAAATTCCATAATTAATTTAATTTAATTTCTTAAATATTAAATCTATTTTGTTAAAATTGGATACCCCCTCCAAATCTGGAACTTATATAAATTCCAGTTTTAAACTGGAATTCCAGATTTAAATCTGGAATTTATATAAGTTCCAAATTTATATCTGGAACCGTAATATGATTTAAATATTCCTGATTTGTACCTGGAATTCCAGTTTTAAATCTGGAATTCCAGTTTAATACTGGATTAAAATTTATACTTCATTATTAAAGATAAAATTTTCCATATTATTTTGAGTTAAAATTTTTGCAAATTTTAATATGTATATTTTAATTAATCCAAAATGAGAGTTAATCTATACAAACACTTTAAAATTAATAATAAATTGAATATTTTTTTAATCATTATATTTTTTATATAAATAAAAATAATGCTTGGATGTACTTATTTAAAGAAATATTTCTATAAATATATATATAATTGAAATAATTACTACTTTAAATGCAAAAGTTCAAAATTTTTATTAGTAATTATAATTAATCAAACAACAAGTACAAAGCTTTTATATGGGTAAATTTCAATGGATAAATATAATATTTAAACATTCTAGATTATAATAAAAGTGCATAAGTTTTAATGAAACTAAGTTAATCTATTGAAAAAATTTAGTTAAATAAAAAAAGAATTCATTTTGTTTAGCTTGTCATTTAAATTCATTTAAACTATTTAATCAATAAATGCCACCTCTTTATTATTATAATTACAATTATAAGTTTTTAAATACTAAGATTAAGTTTTGTTTATAAAAAAATCTGCCTCAAGCAATAATATTATTAATGATATATTTATATTAATTATCGTAAATAAAATTCAAGGGTGGGGGGAAATTTCCTGCCAAAGTTTATGATAAAACAACGTTTTTAGGGAAGTTTCTTGTCAAGAATATTTTTTTAATGGAATTTTTTTTTGGACATTTTAATACCTTTTATGATTTTCACATATTTTTGATTCAAGCAAGCAATTTAATCCACCATACATGAAATATTACATAATCTAATATATGTTGAGCATTATTTTTTAAAAATATAATCTTATTTTCTAATAGTTTTCCAAAAGTTTTACTAAAGATTATGATAAAATTCTGTTCTGTATCTCAATTTATGATATTAAAATATAATTGTAATTTATCGATATAACTCTTAAAATGTTTAACTTATCTTTGGCCATTTAATGTGTAAGAAATTATTTATTAAAATATTTGGGGGGGGGGAAAGTTTCCTGCACCGGTTTATTATAAAAAAATTGTGTAGGTTAGTTTCCTGCTCTAAATTTTTTTTCATTTTTGAATTCGATTTTTATCACATTTATCAACAAAATTTTTTACTAATTTTTTATATATATTATTACTTAGTATATTTTCAATTAATCAATATCTTTATTAACATGGAATCTAATCACCATCCAAGCAAGGATGAAATTTATCCACTATATAGATTCCATCTGATATTAGTAGACTTCTGAATCTCAACCATAATATTGTTCTCTCTGTACTAATGAAACTCCAAATATTTTATCCAATTGTTGTTAAAATTCTAATTATTTCTTTCAATGGTATATAATATTAGATAATCTTTTACACTATATTTTCATGCAGTTCGTATATGATATAAAAAATATCTTAAAATTTATGGGTTGTAAAAAAAAATTTATTGTTAAACTTATGAAATTTTACAATTAAAAAAAGTGCAGGAAACTATCACGAGTGCAGGAAACTTTCCCCCCCCCAAATATTTTATATAAAATGAATAAAAATTATATATAAAAAAAGTTTACTTGACAGGAAACTTCCCCCCAAAAATTCAATTATAAGATTAAGTTTAAGATATTTTTTTCATTCAACAGATTTTTTTTGCATAGTATTTTTTACTAAAAAAAATTTCTTGGAAACGTTAAATTTTTTCTTAATTATCAAAAACAGAAAAATTTATATTGATAAAAATATAAATTTATTTATAAGTTTATATAAAATAGTTTCATATTATTATAAAGCAATACATTGAAGAATTCCAGGTGTATTTCTGGAATTCCAGGAATATAACTGGAATTCCAGATTTATACCTGGAATTATTGATTTTTGTATAATAATGGGATTCAAGAGCAAATCTGGAATTCCAGTTTAAAACTGGAATTCAAAAGCCAAATCTGGAATTTCAAAAAGTTCCAGATTTGGAGGAGGTATCCTTAAAATTAATTAAATTATTTTTTTTAAAAAAAGGTGTTGTTTTCAACTTATCACTGATTTAATTTTTCGAAGTCGGCCTATCTCCAATTAAAACCCTAATTTTAATTAAAATTTAATGATAAAAACCTTGTTTGAATATTTCTTTGTCGTCTTAGTATTTAATCTTAATTTCAAATATTTATAATAGCTTTAATTGAATTAAAAAATCGATTTTATCATAAATTTTTAGTGAACGGAAAATTAATTAAATAAAGATAAATTATCTTTGCTAAAAAAAATTGTCATCAAAATAACTCAATAATTAATATTCCTATTTTTTATATTTGAAAATGGTTATATAACAATTATATTTGTACTTAAGCAGAAAAGTTTCTTAAACTTTTGTCAAATTACAAAAATTTTTTATATATACCATTAGATTAATTTTTGTGATATATATTTAAAAATTAATACAATTGAAATAATTTGACAATAGCTCTTAAATCTCAATTATGGGAAGTTTTTTCCAACAAAACTTTTTACATTTAATTTTTATTAAATAGATTCAAAATAGTATAATTAATAAATATCTAAATCATTAATGGATGAGAGGATGAGTAAACACGTTTTAAGAGTTAATTCAAATAGAATATAATTATAATCTTATATTATAACTTTAGATATACTAATAATTATTTTTAATAACCTTAAAATGTTATTAAATTAATGAAATAAAATAACATATAATATTAAAAATATTATCCTTTATGAAATAAATCTTATAAAAATTCATGAGTCGTAGTTTATTTTGCTTAAATCACAAGTTTGAGAAAATCTCATAAGGTATTTATAGATGTGAGAAATAATAATTACTTAAAAAAACAATTAATTTTCTTTAAAAAAATTGACTTGTCAGGAAAAATTCCTTAAATTATTTTTAATCACATCTCTTGGAAAGAAACTTACCAACCCAAACTTTAATGCTTAAGTACAAATATAATTGTTATATAACCATTTTCAAATATAAAAAATAGGAATATTAATTATTGAGTTATTTTGATGAAAATTTTTTTTAGCAAAGATAATTTATCTTTATTTAATTAATTTTCCGTTCACTAAAAATTTATGATAAAATCGATTTTTTAATTCAATTAAAGCTATTAAACTTCATCATGGCATTTGTTATTAGGAGTTGAGGGAATAATTTCGGGGGAAATAATAATTTTAAGCTCGCAGCAAAATTTCACCACTCGCTGGTGAAAAAATGCTTCTGTAATTTTTAAGTGATATAAATTCTAGAAAAGAAGAGTTCTTCACGTTTACAAATATTATCACAAAAACAAATATTCAAGTTTTAAATACTCAAAAACTTTAGTCTACTTAAAGAACAGTTTACAGTTAACAATAATAATTTAACTGCAAACCATTCGATGAATCAGGATAAAATCAAACAACAGCAAAAATAATTTGAAGAATTGAACAGCATAGCTTATCAAGGACCAGCTTAAATATAATAATTCTAATTATTGCCCAAAACTATTCAAAAATATCAAGACTAGAGCAAATCATTGGAGCGGCAAGAACTAATGCAACCATTTTCACAAGATTTAAAGAGCTGAAGAACTCCTAAAGAAACTCGAATGTATAGGATGTCTAGAAATATTCGCTAAAAAGGGTAATTGTGAAAAGCATATGACAAATTGTGATCTTGTTGACAAGACTCAAATTCAAGAAAGTTAGTTTTTAATTGAATAAAAGCAGCTCGAGTAATGTAGTTACTAATCCATGAAGATTTTAAAGTATGACAAAGACCCCAACGTAAGTGACCTAAAAATTCCAAAATACATCTATGAAGTTAAAGGTGGGCATATTTGCAAAAAGTGGTACAATTATTTTAAAGAGAACTTAGCTCAAGGAAGACCAATCAAGCTTTGCGTTGATGTAAGAAATGACGACTTTTGGCAAAATCTAAACTGAACAATGCTAAGATTAACAGGAGCACTATTCACTTTAGTTGTTTAAGACAACCCATGGAAAGGTCAAAAATCGCAGCCTTACTAATATTTGCCAAATCACAGACTAAGATAAATACCTCTAACTTTAGTACAGGAAGATGGAATCATATTCTATTGGACACTTCACAACACTTAAAAACAAGGGGCAAATTACCTCAAAGAGAATGGCTATTCAATTAAAAAAACTCTGGTATGGGTCAAACTAACTCCAAATTCAAATTTAATTAACAGTGTTAACCCAGAATACTCAATAGAGTATTGCCTCATTAGTGTGAAAGGCTATTTCAATCAGTCATAGTTGGATTAAATTCCAGAAGAAATTTGGGCTAAAAGAACTTTTCATTCATAAAAACTATAAGAGTTCTGGGATGTTGTAGATCAAATATTTAGGGGGTAATTAAACTAGAAATATTTACAAGATCAGATCCTAATAAGCCTAATACAGTTCATGTTGGCAACGAATTTAAAGGAGATAGGGAAATGAAAATTAAATAATTATACTGAAAATTAATTAAATTAATAAACTTTAAGTTTTTAAAATAATTTTATTTAATAATTTATTTTAACATAAGCAAGGCTATTTTATTGTTTCAAA
>ARYC01010830.1:0-18475 GCA_000711775.1 Oxytricha trifallax
ACAGGTGGGTTTTCTTTGGCTTACAGGTGGGTTTTCTTTGGCTTACAGGTGGGTTTTCTTTGGCTTACAGGTGGGTTTTCTTTGGCTTACAGGTGGTTTTCTTTGGCTTACAGGTGGGTTTTCTTTGGCTTACAGGTGGGTTTTCTTTGGCTTACAGGTGGGTTTTCTTTGGCTTACAGGTGGGTTTTCGTTGGCTTACAGGTGGGTTTTCGTTGGCTTACAGGTGGGTTTTCGTTGGCTTACAGGTGGGTTTTCTTTGGCTTACAGGTGGGTTTTCTTTGGCTTACAGGTGGGTTTTCTTTGGCTTACAGGTGGGTTTTCTTTGGCTTACAGGTGGGTTTTCATTGGCTTACAGGTGGGTTTTTTTTGGCTTACAGGTGGGTTTTGATATACATATATATGGGGTTTTGGGGCACCATTCCTCGAGATTTTTCCACCACAAATATTTTCTTATATAGAAATGTGTTCGTCCATGTTTCGATATACTTATTATTGGGGTTTAGGGGGCTCACAGAGCGTGATTTTTTCCAACTAATTTTTTATTTATGATAAAATTCTGAGTACTTGTATGAAATGTGTGCTTTGACACCGTGAGACTCGCTCACCTTATATAAGATGATTATTTTCTTTGATCTTTTTGAAAATGAAACTAAGATTAATCATAGTTCGTGTTTAGTTCATAGTAAGATACATTTAGTATTTAAAATTAACAATTTTTGAAAATTGCATTCATAAATATCCTAAACTATGAAAACCTAATGAAAATGAGACCAAAACCCAAAATTGTTATTAGAAAACTCATAGAAAAACATAAAAAGTTAAAGTAAAAGGAAATTTGTAAGAATAATGATAAAAGATTCAAATGTTAATATCACTACCTTGAATTTGTGAGTACTTACACATTAAATTTCACAAAACCCTGAAAACCCTCCCTTTTTTATAAGAAAACCCGACTAAATTCATTATCAAAATAATAAATTTGGCTTCTCTCGAGGTTTTGGTGAAAAGGTGTCTCTGGGTTTTCGTTTTATAGTAAAGATATAATAACAAGTAGATAGCGCGGTCTATTTGGCTTTGCAAGTTTGACCTTGGTTTTCATGCACTTCCCTTTGGGTTTTTATACGTGACGCAATACACAGAGTCTTCGCTTCGCTCAGGACTCGCGTCCCAATCCAATTGAATTTGCTTCGTCTTTGGCTTTCCCGAAGGGTTTTGGCGTCAGCCTTTTTTCAGGTTATCTATTAAAAGAAAGATTTGTTATATTTATTAGATTTTCTTCTTTCAAAGAACATACTTATATTTCAATCCATCATTATTATACTTTTGGCATACTTTTAGAAATAAAACTCACTTTATATAATGATTCATGTCAAATTCATTTATAGCGCTGACAGGGTTACTATATACATATAGGGGTTTTGATATACATATATATGGGGTTTTGGGGCACCATTCCTCGAGATTTTTTCCACCACAAATATTTTCTGATATTGGAGATGTTGTTTCGTCCCATGTTTCGATAATACATATTTATTGGGGTTTAGGGGGCTCACAGAGCGTGATTTTTTCCAACTAATTTTTTATTTATGATAAAATTCTGAGTACTTGTATGAAATGTGTGCTTTGACACCGTGAGACTCGCTCACCTTATATAAGATGATTATTTTCTTTGATCTTTTTGAAAATGAAACTAAGATTAATCATAGTTCGTGTTTAGTTCATAGTAAGATACATTTAGTATTTAAAATTAACAATTTTTGAAAATTGCATTCATAAATATCCTAAACTATGAAAACCTAATGAAAATGAGACCAAAACCCAAAATTGTTATTAGAAAACTCATAGAAAAACATAAAAAGTTAAAGTAAAAGGAAATTTGTAAGAATAATGATAAAAGATTCAAATGTTAATATCACTACCTTGAATTTGTGAGTACTTACACATTAAATTTCACAAAACCCTGAAAACCCTCCCTTTTTTATAAGAAAACCCGACTAAATTCATTATCAAAATAATAAATTTGGCTTCTCTCGAGGTTTTGGTGAAAAGGTGTCTCTGGGTTTTCGTTTTATAGTAAAGATATAATAACAAGTAGATAGCGCGGTCTATTTGGCTTTGCAAGTTTGACCTTGGTTTTCATGCACTTCCCTTTGGGTTTTTATACGTGACGCAATACACAGAGTCTTCGCTTCGCTCAGGACTCGCGTCCCAATCCAATTGAATTTGCTTCGTCTTTGGCTTTCCCGAAGGGTTTTGGCGTCAGCCTTTTTTCAGGTTATCTATTAAAAGAAAGATTTGTTATATTTATTAGATTTTCTTCTTTCAAAGAACATACTTATATTTCAATCCATCATTATTATACTTTTGGCATACTTTTAGAAATAAAACTCACTTTATATAATGATTCATGTCAAATTCATTTATAGCGCTGACAGGGTTACTATATACATATAGGGGTTTTGATATACATATATATGAGGTTATTGGAGGCACCATTTCCTCGAGACTTTCTGCCACCACAAAATATTTTCTTATATAGAAATGTGGTCCGTACCATGTTTTCGATATACTTTATTATTGGGGTTTAGGGGGCTCACAGAGCGTGATTTTTTCCAACTAATTTTTTATTTATGATAAAATTCTGAGTACTTGTATGAAATGTGTGCTTTGACACCGTGAGACTCGCTCACCTTATATAAGATGATTATTTTCTTTGATCTTTTTGAAAATGAAACTAAGATTAATCATAGTTCGTGTTTAGTTCATAGTAAGATACATTTAGTATTTAAAATTAACAATTTTTGAAAATTGCATTCATAAATATCCTAAACTATGAAAACCTAATGAAAATGAGACCAAAACCCAAAATTGTTATTAGAAAACTCATAGAAAAACATAAAAAGTTAAAGTAAAAGGAAATTTGTAAGAATAATGATAAAAGATTCAAATGTTAATATCACTACCTTGAATTTGTGAGTACTTACACATTAAATTTCACAAAACCCTGAAAACCCTCCCTTTTTTATAAGAAAACCCGACTAAATTCATTATCAAAATAATAAATTTGGCTTCTCTCGAGGTTTTGGTGAAAAGGTGTCTCTGGGTTTTCGTTTTATAGTAAAGATATAATAACAAGTAGATAGCGCGGTCTATTTGGCTTTGCAAGTTTGACCTTGGTTTTCATGCACTTCCCTTTGGGTTTTTATACGTGACGCAATACACAGAGTCTTCGCTTCGCTCAGGACTCGCGTCCCAATCCAATTGAATTTGCTTCGTCTTTGGCTTTCCCGAAGGGTTTTGGCGTCAGCCTTTTTTCAGGTTATCTATTAAAAGAAAGATTTGTTATATTTATTAGATTTTCTTCTTTCAAAGAACATACTTATATTTCAATCCATCATTATTATACTTTTGGCATACTTTTAGAAATAAAACTCACTTTATATAATGATTCATGTCAAATTCATTTATAGCGCTGACAGGGTTACTATATACATATAGGGGTTTTGATATACATATATATGCGCGTTTTGGCGGCACCAATTCCTCGAGATTTTTCACCCTACAAATATTTTCTTATATAGAAATGTGTGCGTCCATGCTTTCCGAGTATACTTATTATTGGGGTTTAGGGGGCTCACAGAGCGTGATTTTTTCCAACTAATTTTTTATTTATGATAAAATTCTGAGTACTTGTATGAAATGTGTGCTTTGACACCGTGAGACTCGCTCACCTTATATAAGATGATTATTTTCTTTGATCTTTTTGAAAATGAAACTAAGATTAATCATAGTTCGTGTTTAGTTCATAGTAAGATACATTTAGTATTTAAAATTAACAATTTTTGAAAATTGCATTCATAAATATCCTAAACTATGAAAACCTAATGAAAATGAGACCAAAACCCAAAATTGTTATTAGAAAACTCATAGAAAAACATAAAAAGTTAAAGTAAAAGGAAATTTGTAAGAATAATGATAAAAGATTCAAATGTTAATATCACTACCTTGAATTTGTGAGTACTTACACATTAAATTTCACAAAACCCTGAAAACCCTCCCTTTTTTATAAGAAAACCCGACTAAATTCATTATCAAAATAATAAATTTGGCTTCTCTCGAGGTTTTGGTGAAAAGGTGTCTCTGGGTTTTCGTTTTATAGTAAAGATATAATAACAAGTAGATAGCGCGGTCTATTTGGCTTTGCAAGTTTGACCTTGGTTTTCATGCACTTCCCTTTGGGTTTTTATACGTGACGCAATACACAGAGTCTTCGCTTCGCTCAGGACTCGCGTCCCAATCCAATTGAATTTGCTTCGTCTTTGGCTTTCCCGAAGGGTTTTGGCGTCAGCCTTTTTTCAGGTTATCTATTAAAAGAAAGATTTGTTATATTTATTAGATTTTCTTCTTTCAAAGAACATACTTATATTTCAATCCATCATTATTATACTTTTGGCATACTTTTAGAAATAAAACTCACTTTATATAATGATTCATGTCAAATTCATTTATAGCGCTGACAGGGTTACTATATACATATAGGGGTTTTGATATACATATATTATGGGGTTTTTGGGGCACCATTCCCTCGCAGAATTTTCTCCACCAACAAATATTTTCTTATATAGAAATGTGTTCGTCCATTTTTCGAGTATATACTTGATTATTGGGGTTTAGGGGGCTCACAGAGCGTGATTTTTTCCAACTAATTTTTTATTTATGATAAAATTCTGAGTACTTGTATGAAATGTGTGCTTTGACACCGTGAGACTCGCTCACCTTATATAAGATGATTATTTTCTTTGATCTTTTTGAAAATGAAACTAAGATTAATCATAGTTCGTGTTTAGTTCATAGTAAGATACATTTAGTATTTAAAATTAACAATTTTTGAAAATTGCATTCATAAATATCCTAAACTATGAAAACCTAATGAAAATGAGACCAAAACCCAAAATTGTTATTAGAAAACTCATAGAAAAACATAAAAAGTTAAAGTAAAAGGAAATTTGTAAGAATAATGATAAAAGATTCAAATGTTAATATCACTACCTTGAATTTGTGAGTACTTACACATTAAATTTCACAAAACCCTGAAAACCCTCCCTTTTTTATAAGAAAACCCGACTAAATTCATTATCAAAATAATAAATTTGGCTTCTCTCGAGGTTTTGGTGAAAAGGTGTCTCTGGGTTTTCGTTTTATAGTAAAGATATAATAACAAGTAGATAGCGCGGTCTATTTGGCTTTGCAAGTTTGACCTTGGTTTTCATGCACTTCCCTTTGGGTTTTTATACGTGACGCAATACACAGAGTCTTCGCTTCGCTCAGGACTCGCGTCCCAATCCAATTGAATTTGCTTCGTCTTTGGCTTTCCCGAAGGGTTTTGGCGTCAGCCTTTTTTCAGGTTATCTATTAAAAGAAAGATTTGTTATATTTATTAGATTTTCTTCTTTCAAAGAACATACTTATATTTCAATCCATCATTATTATACTTTTGGCATACTTTTAGAAATAAAACTCACTTTATATAATGATTCATGTCAAATTCATTTATAGCGCTGACAGGGTTACTATATACATATAGGGGTTTTGATATACATATATATGGCGGTTTGGGGCAACCATTCCTCGAGATATTTCCACCACAAATATCTGCTTATATTAGAAAAATGTGTTCGTCCATGTTTCCGATATACTTATTATTGGGGTTTAGGGGGCTCACAGAGCGTGATTTTTTCCAACTAATTTTTTATTTATGATAAAATTCTGAGTACTTGTATGAAATGTGTGCTTTGACACCGTGAGACTCGCTCACCTTATATAAGATGATTATTTTCTTTGATCTTTTTGAAAATGAAACTAAGATTAATCATAGTTCGTGTTTAGTTCATAGTAAGATACATTTAGTATTTAAAATTAACAATTTTTGAAAATTGCATTCATAAATATCCTAAACTATGAAAACCTAATGAAAATGAGACCAAAACCCAAAATTGTTATTAGAAAACTCATAGAAAAACATAAAAAGTTAAAGTAAAAGGAAATTTGTAAGAATAATGATAAAAGATTCAAATGTTAATATCACTACCTTGAATTTGTGAGTACTTACACATTAAATTTCACAAAACCCTGAAAACCCTCCCTTTTTTATAAGAAAACCCGACTAAATTCATTATCAAAATAATAAATTTGGCTTCTCTCGAGGTTTTGGTGAAAAGGTGTCTCTGGGTTTTCGTTTTATAGTAAAGATATAATAACAAGTAGATAGCGCGGTCTATTTGGCTTTGCAAGTTTGACCTTGGTTTTCATGCACTTCCCTTTGGGTTTTTATACGTGACGCAATACACAGAGTCTTCGCTTCGCTCAGGACTCGCGTCCCAATCCAATTGAATTTGCTTCGTCTTTGGCTTTCCCGAAGGGTTTTGGCGTCAGCCTTTTTTCAGGTTATCTATTAAAAGAAAGATTTGTTATATTTATTAGATTTTCTTCTTTCAAAGAACATACTTATATTTCAATCCATCATTATTATACTTTTGGCATACTTTTAGAAATAAAACTCACTTTATATAATGATTCATGTCAAATTCATTTATAGCGCTGACAGGGTTACTATATACATATAGGGGTTTTGATATACATATATATGGCGATTTTGGCGGCACCATTCCCTCGAGATTTTTACACCACAAATATTTTCTTATATAGAAATGTGGTTCATCCCACTGTTTCGATATACTTATTATTGGGGTTTAGGGGGCTCACAGAGCGTGATTTTTTCCAACTAATTTTTTATTTATGATAAAATTCTGAGTACTTGTATGAAATGTGTGCTTTGACACCGTGAGACTCGCTCACCTTATATAAGATGATTATTTTCTTTGATCTTTTTGAAAATGAAACTAAGATTAATCATAGTTCGTGTTTAGTTCATAGTAAGATACATTTAGTATTTAAAATTAACAATTTTTGAAAATTGCATTCATAAATATCCTAAACTATGAAAACCTAATGAAAATGAGACCAAAACCCAAAATTGTTATTAGAAAACTCATAGAAAAACATAAAAAGTTAAAGTAAAAGGAAATTTGTAAGAATAATGATAAAAGATTCAAATGTTAATATCACTACCTTGAATTTGTGAGTACTTACACATTAAATTTCACAAAACCCTGAAAACCCTCCCTTTTTTATAAGAAAACCCGACTAAATTCATTATCAAAATAATAAATTTGGCTTCTCTCGAGGTTTTGGTGAAAAGGTGTCTCTGGGTTTTCGTTTTATAGTAAAGATATAATAACAAGTAGATAGCGCGGTCTATTTGGCTTTGCAAGTTTGACCTTGGTTTTCATGCACTTCCCTTTGGGTTTTTATACGTGACGCAATACACAGAGTCTTCGCTTCGCTCAGGACTCGCGTCCCAATCCAATTGAATTTGCTTCGTCTTTGGCTTTCCCGAAGGGTTTTGGCGTCAGCCTTTTTTCAGGTTATCTATTAAAAGAAAGATTTGTTATATTTATTAGATTTTCTTCTTTCAAAGAACATACTTATATTTCAATCCATCATTATTATACTTTTGGCATACTTTTAGAAATAAAACTCACTTTATATAATGATTCATGTCAAATTCATTTATAGCGCTGACAGGGTTACTATATACATATAGGGGTTTTGATATACATATATATGGGCGTAGTTTGGGCCACCATTCCTTCGAGGATTTTTTCCACCACAAATATTTTCTTTATATCAGAAATGTGTTCGTCCATGTTTCGATCGACTTATTATTGGGGTTTAGGGGGCTCACAGAGCGTGATTTTTTCCAACTAATTTTTTATTTATGATAAAATTCTGAGTACTTGTATGAAATGTGTGCTTTGACACCGTGAGACTCGCTCACCTTATATAAGATGATTATTTTCTTTGATCTTTTTGAAAATGAAACTAAGATTAATCATAGTTCGTGTTTAGTTCATAGTAAGATACATTTAGTATTTAAAATTAACAATTTTTGAAAATTGCATTCATAAATATCCTAAACTATGAAAACCTAATGAAAATGAGACCAAAACCCAAAATTGTTATTAGAAAACTCATAGAAAAACATAAAAAGTTAAAGTAAAAGGAAATTTGTAAGAATAATGATAAAAGATTCAAATGTTAATATCACTACCTTGAATTTGTGAGTACTTACACATTAAATTTCACAAAACCCTGAAAACCCTCCCTTTTTTATAAGAAAACCCGACTAAATTCATTATCAAAATAATAAATTTGGCTTCTCTCGAGGTTTTGGTGAAAAGGTGTCTCTGGGTTTTCGTTTTATAGTAAAGATATAATAACAAGTAGATAGCGCGGTCTATTTGGCTTTGCAAGTTTGACCTTGGTTTTCATGCACTTCCCTTTGGGTTTTTATACGTGACGCAATACACAGAGTCTTCGCTTCGCTCAGGACTCGCGTCCCAATCCAATTGAATTTGCTTCGTCTTTGGCTTTCCCGAAGGGTTTTGGCGTCAGCCTTTTTTCAGGTTATCTATTAAAAGAAAGATTTGTTATATTTATTAGATTTTCTTCTTTCAAAGAACATACTTATATTTCAATCCATCATTATTATACTTTTGGCATACTTTTAGAAATAAAACTCACTTTATATAATGATTCATGTCAAATTCATTTATAGCGCTGACAGGGTTACTATATACATATAGGGGTTTTGATATACATTATATATGCGGGTTTTGGGCCACCATTTCTCGAGATTTTTCTCCACCACCAAATAATTTCTTATATAGGAAATGGTGTTCCGTCCATGTTTCGATATACCTTATTCATTGGGGTTTAGGGGGCTCACAGAGCGTGATTTTTTCCAACTAATTTTTTATTTATGATAAAATTCTGAGTACTTGTATGAAATGTGTGCTTTGACACCGTGAGACTCGCTCACCTTATATAAGATGATTATTTTCTTTGATCTTTTTGAAAATGAAACTAAGATTAATCATAGTTCGTGTTTAGTTCATAGTAAGATACATTTAGTATTTAAAATTAACAATTTTTGAAAATTGCATTCATAAATATCCTAAACTATGAAAACCTAATGAAAATGAGACCAAAACCCAAAATTGTTATTAGAAAACTCATAGAAAAACATAAAAAGTTAAAGTAAAAGGAAATTTGTAAGAATAATGATAAAAGATTCAAATGTTAATATCACTACCTTGAATTTGTGAGTACTTACACATTAAATTTCACAAAACCCTGAAAACCCTCCCTTTTTTATAAGAAAACCCGACTAAATTCATTATCAAAATAATAAATTTGGCTTCTCTCGAGGTTTTGGTGAAAAGGTGTCTCTGGGTTTTCGTTTTATAGTAAAGATATAATAACAAGTAGATAGCGCGGTCTATTTGGCTTTGCAAGTTTGACCTTGGTTTTCATGCACTTCCCTTTGGGTTTTTATACGTGACGCAATACACAGAGTCTTCGCTTCGCTCAGGACTCGCGTCCCAATCCAATTGAATTTGCTTCGTCTTTGGCTTTCCCGAAGGGTTTTGGCGTCAGCCTTTTTTCAGGTTATCTATTAAAAGAAAGATTTGTTATATTTATTAGATTTTCTTCTTTCAAAGAACATACTTATATTTCAATCCATCATTATTATACTTTTGGCATACTTTTAGAAATAAAACTCACTTTATATAATGATTCATGTCAAATTCATTTATAGCGCTGACAGGGTTACTATATACATATAGGGGTTTTGAAATACATATATATGGGGTTTTGGGCCACCATTTCCTCGAGGATTTTTCCACCACAAATTATTTTCTCTATATAGAAATGTGCTTCGTCCATGTTTCGATTTAACTATTATTGGGGTTTAGGGGGCTCACAGAGCGTGATTTTTTCCAACTAATTTTTTATTTATGATAAAATTCTGAGTACTTGTATGAAATGTGTGCTTTGACACCGTGAGACTCGCTCACCTTATATAAGATGATTATTTTCTTTGATCTTTTTGAAAATGAAACTAAGATTAATCATAGTTCGTGTTTAGTTCATAGTAAGATACATTTAGTATTTAAAATTAACAATTTTTGAAAATTGCATTCATAAATATCCTAAACTATGAAAACCTAATGAAAATGAGACCAAAACCCAAAATTGTTATTAGAAAACTCATAGAAAAACATAAAAAGTTAAAGTAAAAGGAAATTTGTAAGAATAATGATAAAAGATTCAAATGTTAATATCACTACCTTGAATTTGTGAGTACTTACACATTAAATTTCACAAAACCCTGAAAACCCTCCCTTTTTTATAAGAAAACCCGACTAAATTCATTATCAAAATAATAAATTTGGCTTCTCTCGAGGTTTTGGTGAAAAGGTGTCTCTGGGTTTTCGTTTTATAGTAAAGATATAATAACAAGTAGATAGCGCGGTCTATTTGGCTTTGCAAGTTTGACCTTGGTTTTCATGCACTTCCCTTTGGGTTTTTATACGTGACGCAATACACAGAGTCTTCGCTTCGCTCAGGACTCGCGTCCCAATCCAATTGAATTTGCTTCGTCTTTGGCTTTCCCGAAGGGTTTTGGCGTCAGCCTTTTTTCAGGTTATCTATTAAAAGAAAGATTTGTTATATTTATTAGATTTTCTTCTTTCAAAGAACATACTTATATTTCAATCCATCATTATTATACTTTTGGCATACTTTTAGAAATAAAACTCACTTTATATAATGATTCATGTCAAATTCATTTATAGCGCTGACAGGGTTACTATATACATATAGGGGTTTTGATAACACTATAATATGGGGTTTTGGGGGCACAATCCCCTCGAGATTTTTCCACCACCAAATATTCTTCTAATATAAGAATGTGTTCCGTCCAATGTTTCGATATACTTATTATTGGGGTTTAGGGGGCTCACAGAGCGTGATTTTTTCCAACTAATTTTTTATTTATGATAAAATTCTGAGTACTTGTATGAAATGTGTGCTTTGACACCGTGAGACTCGCTCACCTTATATAAGATGATTATTTTCTTTGATCTTTTTGAAAATGAAACTAAGATTAATCATAGTTCGTGTTTAGTTCATAGTAAGATACATTTAGTATTTAAAATTAACAATTTTTGAAAATTGCATTCATAAATATCCTAAACTATGAAAACCTAATGAAAATGAGACCAAAACCCAAAATTGTTATTAGAAAACTCATAGAAAAACATAAAAAGTTAAAGTAAAAGGAAATTTGTAAGAATAATGATAAAAGATTCAAATGTTAATATCACTACCTTGAATTTGTGAGTACTTACACATTAAATTTCACAAAACCCTGAAAACCCTCCCTTTTTTATAAGAAAACCCGACTAAATTCATTATCAAAATAATAAATTTGGCTTCTCTCGAGGTTTTGGTGAAAAGGTGTCTCTGGGTTTTCGTTTTATAGTAAAGATATAATAACAAGTAGATAGCGCGGTCTATTTGGCTTTGCAAGTTTGACCTTGGTTTTCATGCACTTCCCTTTGGGTTTTTATACGTGACGCAATACACAGAGTCTTCGCTTCGCTCAGGACTCGCGTCCCAATCCAATTGAATTTGCTTCGTCTTTGGCTTTCCCGAAGGGTTTTGGCGTCAGCCTTTTTTCAGGTTATCTATTAAAAGAAAGATTTGTTATATTTATTAGATTTTCTTCTTTCAAAGAACATACTTATATTTCAATCCATCATTATTATACTTTTGGCATACTTTTAGAAATAAAACTCACTTTATATAATGATTCATGTCAAATTCATTTATAGCGCTGACAGGGTTACTATATACATATAGGGGTTTTGATATACATATATATGGGGTTTTGGGGCACCCATTCCCTCGAGAATTTTTCCACCAAAACTATTTTTTAAAAAAAAGAAAAAAATATTGAAATGTGTTCCGTCATTGTTTCCGATATACTTATTATTGGGGTTTAGGGGGCTCACAGAGCGTGATTTTTTCCAACTAATTTTTTATTTATGATAAAATTCTGAGTACTTGTATGAAATGTGTGCTTTGACACCGTGAGACTCGCTCACCTTATATAAGATGATTATTTTCTTTGATCTTTTTGAAAATGAAACTAAGATTAATCATAGTTCGTGTTTAGTTCATAGTAAGATACATTTAGTATTTAAAATTAACAATTTTTGAAAATTGCATTCATAAATATCCTAAACTATGAAAACCTAATGAAAATGAGACCAAAACCCAAAATTGTTATTAGAAAACTCATAGAAAAACATAAAAAGTTAAAGTAAAAGGAAATTTGTAAGAATAATGATAAAAGATTCAAATGTTAATATCACTACCTTGAATTTGTGAGTACTTACACATTAAATTTCACAAAACCCTGAAAACCCTCCCTTTTTTATAAGAAAACCCGACTAAATTCATTATCAAAATAATAAATTTGGCTTCTCTCGAGGTTTTGGTGAAAAGGTGTCTCTGGGTTTTCGTTTTATAGTAAAGATATAATAACAAGTAGATAGCGCGGTCTATTTGGCTTTGCAAGTTTGACCTTGGTTTTCATGCACTTCCCTTTGGGTTTTTATACGTGACGCAATACACAGAGTCTTCGCTTCGCTCAGGACTCGCGTCCCAATCCAATTGAATTTGCTTCGTCTTTGGCTTTCCCGAAGGGTTTTGGCGTCAGCCTTTTTTCAGGTTATCTATTAAAAGAAAGATTTGTTATATTTATTAGATTTTCTTCTTTCAAAGAACATACTTATATTTCAATCCATCATTATTATACTTTTGGCATACTTTTAGAAATAAAACTCACTTTATATAATGATTCATGTCAAATTCATTTATAGCGCTGACAGGGTTACTATATACATATAGGGGTTTTGATATACATATAATATGGGGTTTTGGGGGGCACCATTCCTCGAGGTTTTTCCCACCCACAAATATTTTCTTATATAGATAATGTGTTCGTCCCATGTTTCGATATACGTTTACTTATTGGGGTTTAGGGGGCTCACAGAGCGTGATTTTTTCCAACTAATTTTTTATTTATGATAAAATTCTGAGTACTTGTATGAAATGTGTGCTTTGACACCGTGAGACTCGCTCACCTTATATAAGATGATTATTTTCTTTGATCTTTTTGAAAATGAAACTAAGATTAATCATAGTTCGTGTTTAGTTCATAGTAAGATACATTTAGTATTTAAAATTAACAATTTTTGAAAATTGCATTCATAAATATCCTAAACTATGAAAACCTAATGAAAATGAGACCAAAACCCAAAATTGTTATTAGAAAACTCATAGAAAAACATAAAAAGTTAAAGTAAAAGGAAATTTGTAAGAATAATGATAAAAGATTCAAATGTTAATATCACTACCTTGAATTTGTGAGTACTTACACATTAAATTTCACAAAACCCTGAAAACCCTCCCTTTTTTATAAGAAAACCCGACTAAATTCATTATCAAAATAATAAATTTGGCTTCTCTCGAGGTTTTGGTGAAAAGGTGTCTCTGGGTTTTCGTTTTATAGTAAAGATATAATAACAAGTAGATAGCGCGGTCTATTTGGCTTTGCAAGTTTGACCTTGGTTTTCATGCACTTCCCTTTGGGTTTTTATACGTGACGCAATACACAGAGTCTTCGCTTCGCTCAGGACTCGCGTCCCAATCCAATTGAATTTGCTTCGTCTTTGGCTTTCCCGAAGGGTTTTGGCGTCAGCCTTTTTTCAGGTTATCTATTAAAAGAAAGATTTGTTATATTTATTAGATTTTCTTCTTTCAAAGAACATACTTATATTTCAATCCATCATTATTATACTTTTGGCATACTTTTAGAAATAAAACTCACTTTATATAATGATTCATGTCAAATTCATTTATAGCGCTGACAGGGTTACTATATACATATAGGGGTTTTGATATACATATATATAGGGTTTTTGGGGCAACCATTCCTCGCAAGATTTTTCCCACCACAAATAATTTTCTTATATAGAAATGGTGTTCGTCCATGTTTCGATATACTTATTATTGGGGTTTAGGGGGCTCACAGAGCGTGATTTTTTCCAACTAATTTTTTATTTATGATAAAATTCTGAGTACTTGTATGAAATGTGTGCTTTGACACCGTGAGACTCGCTCACCTTATATAAGATGATTATTTTCTTTGATCTTTTTGAAAATGAAACTAAGATTAATCATAGTTCGTGTTTAGTTCATAGTAAGATACATTTAGTATTTAAAATTAACAATTTTTGAAAATTGCATTCATAAATATCCTAAACTATGAAAACCTAATGAAAATGAGACCAAAACCCAAAATTGTTATTAGAAAACTCATAGAAAAACATAAAAAGTTAAAGTAAAAGGAAATTTGTAAGAATAATGATAAAAGATTCAAATGTTAATATCACTACCTTGAATTTGTGAGTACTTACACATTAAATTTCACAAAACCCTGAAAACCCTCCCTTTTTTATAAGAAAACCCGACTAAATTCATTATCAAAATAATAAATTTGGCTTCTCTCGAGGTTTTGGTGAAAAGGTGTCTCTGGGTTTTCGTTTTATAGTAAAGATATAATAACAAGTAGATAGCGCGGTCTATTTGGCTTTGCAAGTTTGACCTTGGTTTTCATGCACTTCCCTTTGGGTTTTTATACGTGACGCAATACACAGAGTCTTCGCTTCGCTCAGGACTCGCGTCCCAATCCAATTGAATTTGCTTCGTCTTTGGCTTTCCCGAAGGGTTTTGGCGTCAGCCTTTTTTCAGGTTATCTATTAAAAGAAAGATTTGTTATATTTATTAGATTTTCTTCTTTCAAAGAACATACTTATATTTCAATCCATCATTATTATACTTTTGGCATACTTTTAGAAATAAAACTCACTTTATATAATGATTCATGTCAAATTCATTTATAGCGCTGACAGGGTTACTATATACATATAGGGGTTTTGATATAACATATATATGGGGTTTTGGGCGTACCATTCCTCGAGATTTCTTCCACCACAAAATATTTTTCTTATAATAAAAAATGTGTTCCGTTCCATGTTTCGATATACTTATTATTGGGGTTTAGGGGGCTCACAGAGCGTGATTTTTTCCAACTAATTTTTTATTTATGATAAAATTCTGAGTACTTGTATGAAATGTGTGCTTTGACACCGTGAGACTCGCTCACCTTATATAAGATGATTATTTTCTTTGATCTTTTTGAAAATGAAACTAAGATTAATCATAGTTCGTGTTTAGTTCATAGTAAGATACATTTAGTATTTAAAATTAACAATTTTTGAAAATTGCATTCATAAATATCCTAAACTATGAAAACCTAATGAAAATGAGACCAAAACCCAAAATTGTTATTAGAAAACTCATAGAAAAACATAAAAAGTTAAAGTAAAAGGAAATTTGTAAGAATAATGATAAAAGATTCAAATGTTAATATCACTACCTTGAATTTGTGAGTACTTACACATTAAATTTCACAAAACCCTGAAAACCCTCCCTTTTTTATAAGAAAACCCGACTAAATTCATTATCAAAATAATAAATTTGGCTTCTCTCGAGGTTTTGGTGAAAAGGTGTCTCTGGGTTTTCGTTTTATAGTAAAGATATAATAACAAGTAGATAGCGCGGTCTATTTGGCTTTGCAAGTTTGACCTTGGTTTTCATGCACTTCCCTTTGGGTTTTTATACGTGACGCAATACACAGAGTCTTCGCTTCGCTCAGGACTCGCGTCCCAATCCAATTGAATTTGCTTCGTCTTTGGCTTTCCCGAAGGGTTTTGGCGTCAGCCTTTTTTCAGGTTATCTATTAAAAGAAAGATTTGTTATATTTATTAGATTTTCTTCTTTCAAAGAACATACTTATATTTCAATCCATCATTATTATACTTTTGGCATACTTTTAGAAATAAAACTCACTTTATATAATGATTCATGTCAAATTCATTTATAGCGCTGACAGGGTTACTATATACATATAGGGGTTTTGATATACATATATATGGGGTTTTGGGGGCACCATTTCCTCGAGACTTTTTCCACCACAAATATTTTCTTATATAGAAATGTTTCCGTTCCATGTTTCGATATACTTATTATTGGGGTTTAGGGGGCTCACAGAGCGTGATTTTTTCCAACTAATTTTTTATTTATGATAAAATTCTGAGTACTTGTATGAAATGTGTGCTTTGACACCGTGAGACTCGCTCACCTTATATAAGATGATTATTTTCTTTGATCTTTTTGAAAATGAAACTAAGATTAATCATAGTTCGTGTTTAGTTCATAGTAAGATACATTTAGTATTTAAAATTAACAATTTTTGAAAATTGCATTCATAAATATCCTAAACTATGAAAACCTAATGAAAATGAGACCAAAACCCAAAATTGTTATTAGAAAACTCATAGAAAAACATAAAAAGTTAAAGTAAAAGGAAATTTGTAAGAATAATGATAAAAGATTCAAATGTTAATATCACTACCTTGAATTTGTGAGTACTTACACATTAAATTTCACAAAACCCTGAAAACCCTCCCTTTTTTATAAGAAAACCCGACTAAATTCATTATCAAAATAATAAATTTGGCTTCTCTCGAGGTTTTGGTGAAAAGGTGTCTCTGGGTTTTCGTTTTATAGTAAAGATATAATAACAAGTAGATAGCGCGGTCTATTTGGCTTTGCAAGTTTGACCTTGGTTTTCATGCACTTCCCTTTGGGTTTTTATACGTGACGCAATACACAGAGTCTTCGCTTCGCTCAGGACTCGCGTCCCAATCCAATTGAATTTGCTTCGTCTTTGGCTTTCCCGAAGGGTTTTGGCGTCAGCCTTTTTTCAGGTTATCTATTAAAAGAAAGATTTGTTATATTTATTAGATTTTCTTCTTTCAAAGAACATACTTATATTTCAATCCATCATTATTATACTTTTGGCATACTTTTAGAAATAAAACTCACTTTATATAATGATTCATGTCAAATTCATTTATAGCGCTGACAGGGTTACTATATACATATAGGGGTTTTGATATACATATATATGCCGGGTTTGGAGCACCATTTCCTGAAATTTTTCCACCAAAAATATTTTCTTAATATAGAAATGGTGTTCGTCCCATGAGTTCGATATACTTATTATTGGGGTTTAGGGGGCTCACAGAGCGTGATTTTTTCCAACTAATTTTTTATTTATGATAAAATTCTGAGTACTTGTATGAAATGTGTGCTTTGACACCGTGAGACTCGCTCACCTTATATAAGATGATTATTTTCTTTGATCTTTTTGAAAATGAAACTAAGATTAATCATAGTTCGTGTTTAGTTCATAGTAAGATACATTTAGTATTTAAAATTAACAATTTTTGAAAATTGCATTCATAAATATCCTAAACTATGAAAACCTAATGAAAATGAGACCAAAACCCAAAATTGTTATTAGAAAACTCATAGAAAAACATAAAAAGTTAAAGTAAAAGGAAATTTGTAAGAATAATGATAAAAGATTCAAATGTTAATATCACTACCTTGAATTTGTGAGTACTTACACATTAAATTTCACAAAACCCTGAAAACCCTCCCTTTTTTATAAGAAAACCCGACTAAATTCATTATCAAAATAATAAATTTGGCTTCTCTCGAGGTTTTGGTGAAAAGGTGTCTCTGGGTTTTCGTTTTATAGTAAAGATATAATAACAAGTAGATAGCGCGGTCTATTTGGCTTTGCAAGTTTGACCTTGGTTTTCATGCACTTCCCTTTGGGTTTTTATACGTGACGCAATACACAGAGTCTTCGCTTCGCTCAGGACTCGCGTCCCAATCCAATTGAATTTGCTTCGTCTTTGGCTTTCCCGAAGGGTTTTGGCGTCAGCCTTTTTTCAGGTTATCTATTAAAAGAAAGATTTGTTATATTTATTAGATTTTCTTCTTTCAAAGAACATACTTATATTTCAATCCATCATTATTATACTTTTGGCATACTTTTAGAAATAAAACTCACTTTATATAATGATTCATGTCAAATTCATTTATAGCGCTGACAGGGTTACTATATACATATAGGGGTTTTGATATAACATATTATATGGGGTGGTTTTGGGTAGCACCATTCCCTCGAGATTTTTCCAACACAAATATTTTTCTTATATAGAAATGTGTTCCGTCCATGTTTTCGATATAACTTTATTATTGGGGTTTAGGGGGCTCACAGAGCGTGATTTTTTCCAACTAATTTTTTATTTATGATAAAATTCTGAGTACTTGTATGAAATGTGTGCTTTGACACCGTGAGACTCGCTCACCTTATATAAGATGATTATTTTCTTTGATCTTTTTGAAAATGAAACTAAGATTAATCATAGTTCGTGTTTAGTTCATAGTAAGATACATTTAGTATTTAAAATTAACAATTTTTGAAAATTGCATTCATAAATATCCTAAACTATGAAAA
>ARYC01010831.1:0-13166 GCA_000711775.1 Oxytricha trifallax
ATTTAGTAAAAATAGAAAAATTTAGGCAGTTGTAGAATTCATAATACACTGAATGAATATTAATAAATAAAATTTAATCTAATTATCAAATTAAAAACCTAAAATCTTAATTATTTACTAGGCGTAGGCTACCGAGTAAAAAATCGCGATTCATCGGTAGCCTACGCTATAAAATTCATAATCCAATTACTAATTTATTCAGTCAAATATTTTGATTAAAATCAAATTTATTTATTTTTATTTAATCTATACATACAATTAATAATTCTAAAATTAAATGATGCTTATATTATACTTTGTGTAAATTATTATGAGATAAATTTACATTATAGAAATATTAAGGATCTAAAAATAAAATAGATATCAATAGTTCATTTTTGCATATTATATTATTTTTATTAAATTTAATATTGCTTTTGCAAATTTTTTACAATCTTTCAAAAAATTCTTTAATTATAATTTTTTGCTATCTAATATTCTTAACCAGATCTAATTAATTTTATTTAGATTTATTTATTTTTCAAACTTTGGTTTTGAATTTTTCTGATGTAAATTTAAAAATTTTATTCATAATTTATTTTTTACTTTTTTATAGAAAAATCGAATCATTAAGTTTAAAATAAGGATTCAAAATTTGTAGATAAGAAATATTCTAAATGAACTTTCAAGTTGAAAATACTGAATAAAGAAAATAATAGTTTTTTTTTAAAAAGTTGAAATATTTGAAGTTGAAAAAGGCACTTCAATTATTAGTATAGGATTCAAAAATTCAATAATAATTTTGTCAACTTAACATTAAGATATGAATAGAGGAAAAATGTAAATTCTTGGATAAAAAAATAATAATAATTAAAAAAAGTGAGCCTAAGTAAAAGTAAAAGCTACAATTCGAATTTTAAAAGTATAATACAAATCAATAAATATTTTCAAATCTTGAAGAAATCAAAATTGATATTTTCTGAAAGTTTATAGATAAATTGATTGAATAAATTAGTAATTGGATTATGAATTTTATAGCGTAGGCTACCGATGAATCGCGATTTTTTACTCGGTAGCCTTCGCCTAGTAAATAATTAAGATTTTAGGTTTTTAATTTGATAATTAGATTAAATTTTATTTATTAATATTCTTTATATGTTTATAAAAGAAACTATAAATTTTTCTATTTTTACTAATTCTAATACTGAATAGTTAGAGTTCATTTGTAACTTATTTACAAACTTAAAAAATCTAAAGTTATAAAATAGCTTATTCAATAATGAAGATGTAATAAATTCTTTAATAAATAACTAATGTATAATGTAGAATAAAATGTGCATATAAATTTCATAAAGAGGCATTAAAATGCCAAAATCCTTAGTGGTTACTATTAGAGTTTATGATTTTATTTTTAATTAAAGTAATTTTTCTATAATTGTTAAGTATGGTTTGTATTTAAGCTTTTAAAATAGTTGTTAGAAAATTCAAATAACTTCTAAATAGCATCTTATTCTTTAATATGCAATAACAACTTTATAAAAAACTTTCAATTATCTAATTGAATAATTCTAATTTTTCATAAGTTTTGGGTTTTAATTTCCAACGTATAAAAATTATTATAACAATTAAATAATATTAATGTTAAAAGCATCTATATAACCGTTAAAATTAACAAAGAAATTAAATTAAAAAATCTAGAAGAATTAGCATGTAATTTAGCCTTCGACAACAATATTACACTATTTGTAGATATTTTACGCTATGATTACAATAAACACTAAATTAATGGAGTTTATATGAAAGATTTTACAAATTTTATGGGATTTATATGTATTGATTATTTGATTGAATAATATAACATTGAAAATGAATTAATGAAAATAGAATTGATGAAGAGCGATATTCATGAGTATGAAAAATGTCTATTATTTAAGAATAATGTCAATGATGTTCAAAATAAAATATATTTCAACGATTTTGTATTTAATGCATATCATATTATATTGTAATGATAGAAACATGGCTTGATCAAAATAAGAGAAATAAATATATGAATTGATTTTACATTATAAATAAATTTAATCAAATCTAAAATATTGTAATAATATTTAATAATTAACGTTATGTGTATAACAATTATTAATATTATAAATAATTTTCTATAATATTGATAATCTTAATAAACTTTATCTATTATATCAAAGTTATCATTTTAAATTCAATAATATTTAAATGAAATTCTATTAGTAATAATTTTTAAAGTTTAAACTTTTTATGATTTATTTTATGTTCTTAAATGTTATTTTTATAATATATGAAAATATTATAGTTTTTATTTTAAATTAAAATGATCTTATCAAGAAACTTTAAAATAACTTCTTATGCATATTTGCATTTTTTTGAAATTATAAATAAAATATCAATTTTATCAAAATTAGAAAGATAGTTGTGCAAAAATATTTAGTTCCATACTAGCAATTGTAATTTCACAAATTTAGGATTTGATAATATTTTTCCTTCGTTTTTTACGATTTAATACATTTTTGAAATCTCAATATCAATCAGAATCGTAATTAAAAATTTTAAAGGTAAACTTTACTATTCATATCTATCCAATTTACTATTAAGCTTTGATAAAAATTCAAGATTTGATAAAGTTTCATGCATTAAATTATAAAATTGTGAATTTTTAACAAAAAAGACCTTTCTATTTAAATAGGATCAAAATGAATATAGTGAAATATAATACTCTAAATATATAGAGAAAAGGTTTGGAAAAAATTTATCAAAATAAATTTCTTGATTATTTAATGGATTAACTTTTCATGGATAATTAGAATTAAAATGCTGCTAAATTAGCGATATTGTTTCATTTAACATTTTTAAAAATGCTCATGGATTAATTTTCAACTAATCTTTGAGTATGTAGTAAAATTGGATTTAAAACGTGTTTAAGGACTTACAATTTTTATAGTTTAAATAATTAAATTTTGAATCCTTAAATGTGGACAATTTTATCCCATAAAATTTATAATAAGAATTGAAAAGAATAGGCTTTGAAATTTCTTCAAATGATATTTCAAAATTACAATTTTTCATAAATAAATTTAATATAAATAATGCTGGAAATATCGAAATATCTATGATGTGTGACTAAGTATTAAGTTTATAGCATATAAATAAATCAATTAGTAGTATTGAGACAAATACCAAAATAAATATAAAAATTGGCTATTTATATTATTAATATTCGATTATTAACAAAAACATAACAGAAATTTAATTGAATTAATTAGCAGATTCTATTAATCTTGAAAAAATTATAAAATATAAGAATGATTCAAACAATATTATCAAAATGGAATTAAAAATGAGCGATTTAATTGATTATCGAAAATGCTTAATAGTTCATAATAAATTAACTTAAAAATCGTATAATATATATTTTAAGTAATGTACCCTAAATTAACTTAGAAACATAAATGGATAAACAATTTATATGCCTAAAATATTATGATTAAGTTAATTAAAAATTTAATGCAAGATTATTAGAAATAGATGAATTCTTTAAATTAATTAACTATCAATTATAACTATTTAAGTGAAATGAATATTATCAATTATTTTAAAAATTACTTGATTAATTTGAGTATTAATTTAATTCTTCATTATAATTATTCTTAAACAAAAAAAATAAATTACATTTTAATGAAATTTGAAAAATAAAATAATAATTAATTTAAGTTTTAATATATTTTTTATTTAAATTTTCATTCTGTATAAAATATCAAACACTATATGTTTGTTATGAAACTATAATTAAAAATTAAGAGAGTCAATTCACATTAATTAGTCTATTTTTTTTATTTGCTTTAAGGAATAATTGGTTTGGATAATATGGACCAAACTTGTGTATGTTTTGAAAAATTTTCATAAAAACAATTACTATCACAAATAACAACAACGTATGAATCATTAAATGTTAAAAATTACCATTCAGAACTTCACATGAGGATTTATAATAAATATTTAATCAAATTATTATTAAAATGTTAATATCGAAAAATATAAAAGTATTTTCCTATTCATATTTAGACTTCTTCTAAATAATCACTAAAATATCTCTCCTTTCAATATAAGAATGAGAGTTATGCAAATTCATTTAGTTTCATACTAGCGACTTAAATTAAACAAATCTCAAATTTGACAACAGATTCCCACTTTACAAGTAAATCAAAAAGATTTTCAAAATTTCAAATCAATCAAAGTTAAAATATGTGAAATAAGACATGTGATTAATTTCAAATAATTTAAAAATTTATTTTTGTGCTTGTAGAGAGTCAAGACTATATAAATTAAAATTAATATAATTTAAAGACTCTTATTATATTCAAATTATCGTTCCTATTTATATGACATTCAAGATGAATTCAGTTAAGAGAATTACATAAATGATCTAAAAAATAGATTCAAGAAACATGATAAATATCCTGAAGTAATTGAAGGTATTAATTATCATGGAGAGTTAGAAATTACTAATTGTATATTAAATGAAATTATTTTGTTGAGTATATTTTTGAAAGCTTAATAAATAAATGTTAAAGATTCAAAAACTTAAGATCTACATTAACAAAAACCCAAAAACTCTTAATATAATGATCTTACTATTAAAATATATTGATATTTTTTCATAATACGGAAAAACTACTAGAATTAAAGTTTTATTTTTAGAATTTTGATGTGTTTGTTAAATAATTACGATTTTTTCAGATTTTTTTCGATCAAAGATAATGTTCTCATTTTTATCTTTTTAAGGAAATATTATACGTGATAATTTTAAATATTTTGAGATCCTGAATCATTTAATAGAAATTGCTTACAAAAATACGATTCCTTTTGAGAGAAATTTTACTAGAATTAATTATTGATTTTATGAACAAAAATAATAATAAAAAAAGTTTTCTCAAAATTTCTTAATTCTGCAGAATAAAAAGGTTAGTAAAAATTAAAATTTTTAACAGTATGGGTTTTATGTGTTTTTATTGGATGAAAATTTATTTACAAACTTGATAATATGAAGATATAATGTAAATAAATCATGAACTATGATGTCATAAATTCTTTTTCAAAATTTGAGTTAAAGAATTCCATTAAAACAAGTGTAGAAATTACCACTCATGCGATTTAATACTCAAAAATGATATAAAATTTTGAAATTTAAATATTAAAAAAAAATCAACAAAAAAATCCTTTTTAATATATATTTTAATTTAAAGATCTTAAAAATAATGGTTTATCTTTATTTTTGAAATAAAGTGATGATTTCCATTTTAAATTATGCAACATAAGTATATTAGATACAAGTATAAATAAAATTTTAACTTATTTTTAAATTGAATTATTTAATTCACTATGAGAACAATAATTTTTTGTGTTAGGTAACTTAATATCTTTATGATCAAGAATTATAAAAATAAAATTTTTTATGATTTATATTAATTTTTACTACAGGTAATCTTTTAAAGTTAGTGAATTTGAGAATATTTTATAAGTAATTGAAATACTTTTGCAAAAACTGAGAATAATAATTACCACAATATTGCTTATTTTGATAAAAAAAGTTTAATTAGATTGGATAGATTTAATAAATGGAAGATAGAGATAAAACTACTCTTAACAAAATGCCCTTTATAGGCGCTTGTATTATTTTTTAATATTCATTTTCTAAATAAATTTTTTACAGTTAAGTAAAAGTTTTTATGATTTACAACAACTTTTAATTATAATTTTGAAGAACGTTTTAGGTTTTGATTCATATCAAATGTTCAATCTGAATAAATTACATAATACTTTTGCATAAAATAAAGAGATAACTTTCATATTTGATTCATAATTTGAATTAGAAGGAATTCAAGAATTCGTAAACTCTATATAGTTAGACTTTAAAATTTGCCTCTATGTAGAAACTATGAGCATAAACTACAATTAATAATATAAAAAATAATTATTGAAGGAGTTTTTTTCAATCTATTAAAGCTATGACTATAGAAAAACTCATTAAAGAACATGGCATCAAATATAATAAAATTTAAATGGAATTTATTGAAAATGATTAAATATTTTTACAAAAAATGTATAAATATAAGTCATAAAAAAAAGATAAATCATTTAATTTGTACTTTAACAAAATTGTTCTTCTTCATAAACTGTTTAATATTACTATAGATGAGTGAAAGAATTTAATTTAATTTGGATATTAAAATAATTAATTATCATTAATAATTAGAAAATGATTATTTTTATTATTCTTGTTAATCTTTTATCATATTTTTTAAGTATAAAATCATTTTAATTAAATATTTTTCAATCCAATAAGAATTTAGAAACAATTATTTAATTATAATTTGCAAGTTGAATTATTTTTACTAAATAAATTGAGAGTTACTTCTAATAAATCATTTAGATATCATTTTTAGAAATATTTAATATCAATGATAAATATATAAATAAACTTAATTATTTTATTTTATATATATCTATTATTGCTTTAATTTTAAAAAATCAAAAATATCTACTTAATTTAAATATTAATTTATACATTTCATTAATAGTAATCATTTTAAAAATTGGCTATAAAATTCGCAAATAATTAAAAATATAGTCAAATTAAATTTTTAGGGCAAAGTAGATTAAAATAAAATAAAAAATAATTTATTTTATTTTAGCGCTCATATTATAAATAAGAAATTATTTTTAAGATTTGTCAATTCATATTATTTTTAACTGCTTTAATATCTTTTAAAAATTAAAAAAAAGTAGGTTTATCAGTGAGGTAGTCAACACACTTTGGTTTAAATACAAAAATAAGGAAAATCCTATAAATAGTAAAAGTCCACAATATTCTAAGGAATCCATGTAGATTTAATATAGAAATCCATTTTAATCACAATGGAGTTTTTGGTAATTTTAATTTAACTTATTAGCTTAATAAATTTAATGTCAAATTTTTAAATATTAAATCATTCTACCTCTATATGATTTGAAGACTGCTTCATCAATTTTCACAATAACAGCAGTTGAAAATCATCGTTCTATAACTCTCTTTGAATACCATAATTGTCATCATTCTTACATTTGTGTCAACATTCTGACAATTGTGATTAGTTTTACTGCTGTGATTATTTTCATAAATAGGGCTTTTTCTGTGATTAATCACAAAAAATCACAAGATTAGGAGATTGGAATTAAAATAATCACATTAAGAATTCTTACTCAACAATATAGAAGTTTCAACTTTTTACACCTATTTTGTATTGTTATCTTTAATTTTATTTCAACATTTCTATATTGTTGAGTAAGAATTCTTAATGTGATTATTTTAATTCCAATCTCCTAATCTTGTGATTTTTTGTGATTAATCACAGAAAAAGCCCTATTTATGAAAATAATCACAACAGTAAAAACAATCACAATTGTCAGAATGTTGACACAAATGTAAGAATGATGACAATTATGGTATACAAAGGGAGTTATAGAACGATGATTTTCAACTGCTGTGATTTTGAAAATTGATGAAGCAGTCTTCAAATCTTATAAAGGTTGAATAATTAAATGTTTAAAAATTTGACATTAAATTTATTAAGCTAATAAGTTAAATTAAAATTACTAAAACCTTCATTGTGATGAAAATGGATTTCTATATTAAATCTACGGATTCAATAAAATTTAAAATAAATTAAAAAGCAAAATTAACTAAAAATAAGTATTTTGATATTTATTCAAAATCTAGCCATTAAAACAATAAGTCAAATTAAATAATATATATAAAGATAGAATTATAAAAATGTGTTTAAAATAGCCTATATTTGTTGTTAAATATTAGTAATGAAATATATTTTTTAATATTAATTAGGTAATATTTTAAATTTTATATTTTTAAATATTCAATTAAGATAACGTAGAATATCACTATATATATTATTTTTATTATTATTATTTTATTAGTATATTATAGTAAAATGATTTTATATAATAATTGCAGGATAATCTCTTACGCATTTTTGATTTTTTTTGAAATACTAACTAAAATATCAGTACTTTCAATGAAAGAAAGAGAGTTATGCAAATAAATTTAGTATCATACCTGTGATTCAAATTTTACAAATTTAAATTTCGACAATGTCTTCCCTTCTTATTCGAAAATTCAATAATTGCTTGAAAGCTCAAAATCTATTAGAATTGTATTAAATAAGATAAATTTAATAAACTGTTTAACAGAGTTCTCAAAGTTATTTTTATCTCTGAATTAAAATTCACTATTAAGTAAAGTAAATTGCATTAAATTTTAGAATAGCTCATTGCTAACTAATTAACATCATAAGTTTGAAGCAGATTTTAATGGAATTAATACAAAAAATTTCTTTAAATGGCTTATGTTTGGTTAATGTCTATCAAAAGAAATATTGCAATTATTCCAAGGATTAAATTATAAAGGTAATTTAGAATTTAATAGTTGTGATATTGATAATTCAGGCATGATTAGTATGTTTAAGAATGTTAATTAAATTACATATACAGATACTTGAATGTTTAATTTTGTTTGGCATAAAAATTTGTTTTTAAACTTAAAAGTTATCAATTTTAAAATTTAGGATTACTACATAAGAAATGCTATTGATTTAATAATAAAATGTTAAGAGGTAAAATCTCAAAAAATTAGCATTAATGTAGTTTTTTTGAAAATTTTGGATATCCAATAAGAAATTAATGAATAAAATAATAAAAATGCAAAAAATTTAGAGATAAATCTCATAAGTTACTAAATATTAAGTATAGCAGATATATAAAGAATTGTAAGAACTATATCCACATAAACTCAAATCAACTTTAAAATAGATACTTTATTTTATCAATTTTCGATTAATAACAAAGGAATTTCATATAGATAATTCTAAACTTTAGCTAAATATATTAACCTCGAAAAAATCGTTTAATATAAAAATACTTAGAGTTAAGAATTCTTAATGAAGATAATTGAAAGTGATTTAAATGATTATAAATATTGCATTCAAATAATTAACAAAAAACTTAAAAGATACCATAATCTTTATTTTTAAAAATTAGTGTTAAATTCAGTTTTTGTGTTGAATCATAAAGGTGAACATATCTAAAAAATATATTAAATAATAAAAAATTGAATAATTTGATAATTTAGACTATTTAAAATAACATCTACTTCCTAATTATTTATAATAAACATTTCATTTATTTTTTCATGATTTGAATTATATTCTAGAAAATTTATTCTTAGAATTTCATAAACTACTTATAGATAAATATTAATAACGAAAGGAAAAATCAAGAATTGATATTTTAAGGAAAAATAATTCATAAAATCTGCATGTAATATTGCTAAAAGAATCCATATTTTATAAATTTAATGTTGATTTTTAAAATATTATTGCATAAAATCTTAAAATCATAATATTAATTTACTTACACTAAAATTTTGATGCTTATAAAGGAATGGCGAATTTTTAATTTTATTTTGTGTTTAAATTTTCAGAAATAACAAACTTTATTTAAATATTAATGAATAGTAAATTTTAAATTCCCTTTTAATTATAAATTAAATATTTAATTTAATAATCCAATAAATAAATCCATTTATTATTATTTAATAAAAATAATTTAAAAATTTTGAGAAGATGCATTTATAGACAAAGACTAAGATAAAATCATATGCATATTTGACTAGTTATTAAATTTTAACCAAAATCTCAAAACTTTCAAAATAAGAATGAGAATTATGCAAGCAAGTTAATATTCATACAAGCGACTAAAACTATACAGATTTGATCTTTAACAACATGTTTCCACTTTACTCTTAAATTTAATATTTGCTGGAAAACTCAAAGTTTATTAGAATTAAAATAAGAAATCTATCAGGAAAATTTCAATATTCTCAATTTTTCACTTTCCTTTTAAGCATGATTTAGAATTCAATGTTTGATAAAGTTAAGTACATTAAATTTTAAGATTGTGCATTTTGTACAAAAAACAATTTCTTTCTATAAGAAAATAAAAATGTATTAAGTAAGAAGGTGTTCATAAAATAAATCAAAAGATAATATGGGAACAAATTGCCAACGCAATTTTCCTTACTATATGATGTATTATTTTTCTAGGGATGCTAGAATTTTAACGATGCTACATATAGGATGTTGCTTTATTTAGTATATTTAGAAATTCTTAAGAAATTGTTTATAATGATAATTGCTCCAAAAATCTAAACTGGCTTAATGCATCATTCACTAAATTTAAGAAAGTTTTTTTTTCAATTAGAAAAATGTGCAAACTAAGAAATTTTAAATTTTATAAAAGAGCATTAGTTTTAAGCTCAATATAAAATTTTGATTGAAATTTCAACTAATTAAATGTCAAATGTTAATCTATTAATTAGTGAGCTCAATAATAATAATAATGCTGGAAATTTAGAAATATCAGTAATAATCAACAGAATATTTAACTTATCACATTTAAATTAAGTTATGAGTAAACTAATTGACTTTGATATTAAGTTAAATATTAAAGTTGATTATTTATACTACGAGTATTAATTAAATAGAGAAGGAATTTCAACGAGTGAATGTAATGACTTAACAAATGCTATTAATCTTCAAGACGTAATTTAATTTGAAAACCAAAAATGGAACAATATAAAAATGATTTTGATGGATAGTGATATGAAGGATTATTAAAAATGCATAAAAATTTTAAATTATTTAAATCATAGATAGCTTAACCTTTATTTCAAATAATGCATGCTGAACTTTAAAGTGAAATGACTATAATATAATAATAAGTAATTTTAATTAATTTGATTAGAAATTAAAGAAATTGTTAAGTTTTTTTCATTACAATTTTCTTTCAAAATATTTATATAATCACACATAAATGCAATAATTTGAAAATAGGCAAGAATTTTCTAACAATATATTAAGTAGAGGACAGAATGAAAAATTTTGATATTAAAAGGGAGAACAAATTAAGCATATTTGCTATATATTACAGACAAATTAGGTAAAGAATAAAAATAAAAATAATCAAGATTTTTTTTAACCTAAGATTGATTGTTTTTCATTATTCTTTATTTGATAAAATTTTTTTAAATTGAGTATTTCAAGCATTTATTTGTTTAGAATATGAAAATTTATAGTTTAAATTTTTAAAAAATTAAGAATTTAAAAAAATATAATTCTAAGGTTTTTATTTTAGTAAATTTTTAAATGAAAACTATTAGTTCAATTATGTGTAGAATTTGTTAAATTATAGTTTTTAAAATACAATTATAACAGCTAGTTTGTATCTGAATGAATGAATTTTTATTATTATTACTTATAGTTTTCATATCTTTTTTGTTGAAATAATTTAATGTTTTTAATAAAGAATAATTAATTTAAATTTTAGAATCTAATTTATGATTGTGATAATTGTTGTTTGTTCTAATATTTTGGTCTTCTAGTTTTATTATATTTTTATAAGCTATTTTTTATATTAAATAATTCAGAATCAATAATAAAATATTAAATATTAATAAATCAATTATTTTAGTACAATATATAAGAAGGCAACATAGGTTTTATTAATAGATTTTTATTCTATTTTATAATTTGATTTATATTTGAATATTCAATCTTATCTATTAAAATTTAATTCTATTGTATTAATATAATTGACTTGAGAGAATCTTTATTAGTAAATCTTTTTTGTATATACACCAAAGTAAATAATTAAATATATAGGAGAATAACTTTGTTATTTTAATATTTTCAAATAATTGAAATAACTTAATATTTTTATTTAAGAAAAATATCTTTTAGTTGTTTAATAACTTGAGATACATTTTAAATTATTATAGTATAAAAACCTAAAAACATTTATAACGAGAAAATTAATATAATCAAACAACTCTTATAGCCATTCGCTAAATAATCAGTTTATGTAATCAATTTGTGTTTCAATAATTTTCAGCAATATTTTTAAGCTTATTTATAATCTTTTATTATAATTATAATTAAAATGTTACTGCCAAAAAATATTAAAATAGTATCATACTCATTTCTAAGTTACTATGAAATAATCACTAAAATATCAGTCCTTTCAAGATTAGAGAGAGAGTTATTTAAGTATATTAAATATTATACCAGTGACTAAAATTTCACAAATTTAAGATTTGAAAAAGAATTCCCTTCTTTTTAAAAAATAAGAAATTTGTTTGAAAATTCAAAGTCTATCAGAATAAAAATAATCAACTCCAGAGATAAATAGAATTTGTGTTTTCTTGCATGTTTAATCGCATCTTTGAATAAGCGTTAAAGATTTGATAAAGTAAAAGTCATAAAATATTAAGAATCTTAATTATATACAGGGCGTTTTTATGGATTAGAAGAAAATAAAAATTAATTTAATTAAAAATTGTACATTTAATGGCTATGAAAAAGATTTGGTAATTCAAAATATAGGTACAATTTATTACTTAATGGAGCTAAATTTTCAGGTTAACTGTAATTTCAAAACTGTTATATTAACGATTTAGCATAAATAAGCATATTCAGAAATGCCTAAGTAATAAAATTTTAAGATTCTTTTACATTTAATTTAAATTGGTTTAATTATTTTTTTACAAACTTAAAAAAAGCTGAATTCATAGGTAAAATTAGAACAAACAAAAGTGTTATTCGCTCAATACTTAAAAATTAGATAGAGAATTCAAAAGTGTTAAGCATTGAAATCAATTCAAAAGACCCTTCAGATTTTAAATATTTTATTCGCAAATTGAATCAGTTCACTCCTTAAAATATAGAAATAAATTTTACAATAAATTAATAATTTAGCTTGTAAAATATTTAAAAAATAGTAAAGAAAATTATAATAGGTTCTTAGATAATTTTAAAATTAGATTCTTTATATTTTGAAAATGAAAATAATGATAATATTTAATATCATAGTGAATTCTCAAATTTAGCAAACTACATTAATCTTGAAAACATTATTTAACATTAGAATAAATAAAGCGACAATTTAACAATGAAATTAATAAAAAGCGATTTGGTTGGATATAAGATTTGCATATAATTTCAAAATACTTCAGAATCTATTTCACAAAAATTATATTTCAAATAGTT
>ARYC01010832.1:0-18151 GCA_000711775.1 Oxytricha trifallax
CGACTTTCTTTCTCTGTGAACCTTTGCATGCTCTTTCATAAGATATATACCAGTGCCAGATTTTCCTGCAAAGTTATATCTCAAAGCTTACTTGAAAGATAAGGATGCTTCTTAAGTTCCTCTAGCCAAGCTGAGCTTATGAGAATGCCTTGCTTTTTCTAGTCTTCAGGAGAGATAGAATATCGTTTCTTATGTGCTTCTTCAATTATTTCTCTGAGATACTCCTCTTTATTGTACCAAGAACACCTAAGAAAAAGTTCCTCTCTGGTAGTTTATTAGAGACTTGTTTCTTGGTAGGAAGGTAAACTACAACTTCCTCATCTACATGGCATCCTCATAAAGATTAATGACTGAAATCTCAGGGTAGTTAGGAATTTCTATTAGTTTAATCTCTTTATTTTAAAGCTTTCTTCTCCTCGCAAAGTATTGCTTTCAAGAATGAAATTTTGGTACCTTCCATCGTTGGAAGGAATAAGCCAACTGTTTAAGATATTTATAGTCGTCAAGTTATCTTACCATGTAAAGTTAGGTATCGATAGAGATCTTCCTTACTTCTGAATCTAGAGATCACTTCTTGACCCTCGACTCTTTTCATTTGATTATTGAGTGATTCCATCTTTGCTCCTCTTCCTATTAATGAATTTCAAATTATAATTTATAGACTTCTGAATCCTATTGTTTAAAACTTACTATTAAATATGGGCATCTTATAGGAGGTCAACCCTGTAAAGATACGTGGAGAAAGTTCGCAGAAGCTGTAACAAATTTTAGAGATGAAGCTCCATTTTTATCAATTTTGTTCCATTAAATTAGTATTAAATTTGTTTAAATTTAATTAGTACCGGTACTAAATTCGTTTAAGTTTAATTGGTACCAATTTAATAGTACCAAAACTTAATTAGTACCTTGTATTAATCCAGTGAGGTTTTTATGGATTCCAATCTGGTTTAAAACTTAATTGGTACCAGTACCAACCTGAACTTTATCTGAGTTGGTACCAGAATCAAAATTATTAAGAGTAAAATTAGAAAATTTATAGTTATAAACTGAGTATAAATATGACGTCTTAGATCTTAGATCAAACCATCATTAATGCTGTTGCAACTCTTATATAGTCCAGATATAGCTATAGAGGTTTTAAGAGCTTTATAATAGAAATTTAAATTTGAATTTAAACATAGCTGCTAACTTAAATCGTAAAGCAATCTCTCTTGGCAATGGTTAATCATAGCTAAACTTTGGCACGACTAAAAAGCAAGAAGTTATTTATATTGAGAGGGAAGTAGAGTTAAGAGCTCTTGAGTTTGAAGCAGAGGTCTTCAAAATTGAAGTATCTAACTAGAAGGGGAGAACAGAGATAGGACTTTAAACATAAATTGAATATGTTAAGGAGCTAAAAGAACAGTAACCAATTGAAAAATAAAAACACTTTGAATGCAATGATTGCTAAAACTTCTTCTCAACTGAGTAGAGCTTGAAGAGGCATATTAAAGAAATACATTCTGGTAAAGCGAAGATTTATTTCAAGCATGATAAGGTGGATGGCAGGTATTAATGCACGACTTGCATGAAGTCTTACACTCTCTCAGCTAAGGTTAAAAGACACATGCAAAAGCATCATTTAAGCGAGTTTTTAATATAAGATTAAGAGACTTAAAAACTACCTGCCAAGAGAAAGTCTAAAACTCTTGAATCTTTAAGAGAGTAGTAAGAAAAGCTCAAGAGGCAGAAACGATATGAGTAAATGAATCAACTTGCAGGCAATACATTTTAGCATGCTTCTAAGAGAGAGCTATGTATATTCCTGCATTAAATGCTGTTGATCTTAGCAGTTGTATAGAAACCTACTTGAATATAAATGTGCCTAGCAAGGCAAAACTTATAGTAGTCGACGAGTTTGCATTCTTAAAGAAAGCTTAAAAAAGAGATTGCAAGAACTTGCTTAAGCTAGACGGCGTTATTTTAGGCTTTGGGTTCATTGCACTAAGGCTTAAGAAATATGAAATGATTCTAAGAGACTATCTATATCAAAACAAATATCTGGATGACTTGAATGATATACTTTCAGATATGATTAAGGGTTTCTAGGAGTTGTATGAACTTGGATATGTTCATAGAGATCTAAAGCCTGAAAATGTGATGCTCAACTCTGTCCTTTAGAAGTTGTAGTTATCGATTTCAATAGAGCCTAAAGATAAGAGATTGTAACATTAGCAAAGGTCCTTGGGACACCAGGATACTTGCCAATCAGAGAGAAGTGGACAAATGGCTCTGTTTAGTGGGATGTATGGGCAGTTGCTGCTTTCATATTAGAAAGTGAGATGGAAAGCATGTCTTACTTTGGTACTAAGCATGAAAAACAATCAATTAGCTTAGCTTAGAAGCATATAAAGTAAGAAGATGTCTGCGAAGAAATAAAAAGCATAGTAGAGATGATAATCGTGAGAGCTCCTTCATATCCAAGATAATCCTTAGATGAAATTCTTGAGCCACTATAGAAAGCAAGATTCAAGAGATACAACAAAGACAAGCAGATTAAATTTGTTTGAATTAAGTACACTAATAATCATTAAATATACATAAAATTCACATAAAACCTGCATATTCTCTACTAACCCCAATAAGACCCCAACTATACCCTACAAATAAAAGCACTTATAAACCTCACTAAGGGGTTTTGGGGTTTTGACTGACCCTCCTCGATACTAGTTCTTGCAGGACCAGATGGAAATCCAGTTTAAAATTCAGCGAGATCACTCTTCGTCAGTATTGTAATGAAACTCAGTGAAGTGTTCTTAAAAATTTGCGAAAGTTTCAATTATATTTCTACTAAAGATACAAGATTATGGTTCAAAGAAGGAGGACATGAGTGGATTTTAAGTATGATTAAATTTTATAGTACAATGAATTTTTTAGTTGAGAGGGAAGCTTTAGAAAAGAGTCTTGATGAGTTTATAGTCAAAGATGGGGATGTCTTCATGGTAGAAGTTAAGTTTGGGGAGAAATGGCCAAGAGATCAAGAAAACAATACTTAAATTGAAAGAGATTGGAGAAACTTTGAAGTAGGAGATAAGTTAGATGTGTTTGAGGTAAAAATTTACTTTTTAAATATATTTCATAGAACAATGAATGGAAAATTGGAAGAATAGCAAGAGTGTTCAAGGATAAGATTAAAATACATTTAGAAAATGAAAGTTGGAAAAATGATTTGATGATACCTAGAGATTCAAGTAAATATATGATATTTCGTTAAATTTTGTAGATCTCATTGAATAATATGGCAAGAATACCTTTGAGATGCACTTTAAAAATTCTAATTAAATTTCTGGAGAATAAGTACCCACAGAAGTAGTAGGTATTGATAATATTGGGAATACTTGCTACATGAATGCAGTATTATAAGCACTTTTTCATACACCACTTCTGAAAGAGTTTTTCCTTTCTAAAGCCTTTATGCTTCACTTAAACACTAGAAATAAAAATTAGCCAGAAATATAAATATCTGATAGAGGGACTTCAAAGTCCCCGATTGTTAGCCAGCAATAATAGTAATAAGCTTAAATTGTTAGTCTCGCATAATCGTTAGGTGAGTTATTTGGAGAGGCCTTTCAAAATAATTAACTGAAAATATGTCCAATTACTTTCAAAAAGATTGTTGGTTAAGAACTTCCAATGTTCTTTGGAAACTAGCAGCATGACAGCCAAGAATTTTTGAGTTTCTTGTTAGACAAAGTAAGCGAAGATCTTAATAGAGTTGATGAAGAGGATGATGATGACGTTAGAAACTCATAAGTATTTCCAGAACAAGTCTAGACTTAAAATGATATTAGATAAGCTTCAAATAGACAAATTTAAGACTAATCTAACAATTACAATTCATCGTAATAGTAAAGTGCTTTGAGAGTTTAACAATCTATTAGTGCAACTCCTTTTGACGATAGAGATACCTAAAATAATTTGAACGATGGAGGAACAGGTGGAGCTATTGTATAGTGCGAAGATAAAACTGATCACTTACCTCCTATAGGCTCCCAGAATAATATAATGGCTGATTAATCCCATGATAAAGATGTTTTGACCACTCCATAAAGCAAACCTGGTGATTTACCAAGAATTGAATCAAACGTTGACTCACAAAATTTAGCTGTTAATCAAGCTTCAAAGTAAAAGAACTAAAGTTCAATGAAAAGTAGTTAAATAACAACAAGTGAACAAATTTATAATTCATTCTTCTAACCTTAATAAAATGGATCAAGATCAAATAGAGGAAGTCCTTAAAAAGATGTTATATTATACTTTAAGATAAGGATTCGTTAGTGAGAAATCATGAGAACTAAGTAGCCTTGTTGACTGTCAGTAACAAGGCTCTTTCTCAAGGAAATAATACAGCTGTAACTAGCTTTATAGGTCTTGGATCTCAAAATTTTAAATCAGCCAACATTTCACCACTCCTGTTAAACCCTAACATTTCTGAAGCTGAAAGAAAAGCAATAGAAGCCTGGGAAAGAGAAATGAAAATACAAAACTCTGCAGTATCTGATTTATTTGTTGGTTAACAAGCTACCACAATTTAATGCTAAAACTGCAGGAATAAAACCTACGCATTTGAGAACTTTTATACTTTGAGTTTACCCTTGCCATATAATTCGAAAGCAATCATAATTTATAATAGGAAATCGATAAATTTAAATTTTTAATAGTAAATCAAAATGGAAAACTTTTAAAACGAAGATGGAGCTGGGCTACACTCACAATAATTTAGTATGGGACATTTTAAATATTGAATTTATTTTAATACTCTTTCAGCAATACTATTAAGACTTGTTGAGTATAGGACGAGGTTTCTGCAAAGATCGAAAATAAATAAATAAGAAAAGCTGATTCATGCAAATGGAGATATCTACGAGGGTGAGTGGAAAAAAGCTGTCTTTTTTATTCCATTTCTTTATAATTTAAACCTAATACTTCATTAAATTATTTATTTTCATTTAAAATTATAGTCTTCTTATTATTTTTCATGAATCTTTTACATAACTGTGATGAAAAGATCATCTTAGCATGTAATTACTCCTATTGTTAAATATGGAGTCTAGATTGATAAGAACGCAAAACTTGTAATTAATATTATATCA
Organism: Oxytricha trifallax; assembly: GCA_000711775.1. Lineage (NCBI taxonomy): Eukaryota > Ciliophora > Spirotrichea > Sporadotrichida > Oxytrichidae > Oxytricha > Oxytricha trifallax. The sequence continues at coordinate 5,133 of ARYC01010832.1, forward strand.
TTAATTTCATTAATTTATATAGATTGATTTAATTGGAGAAGTAGAATAGCTCTCAAGATTAAATTCAAGCAAGATTCTTGTAGTTGAAGTAGGAAATAATAAAATCTATAGAGTTTATGATGATCTTAATACAAACCTTAATATGATTTACAGAAGAACAAACGAACTTTTCTTTTATGAACATATTTCTAGAATTTAGGACTTACCTATATAAGTCAAAAGATAGCTTCCAGTTGTAAGACTATATTAATTGTTGATATATTATTTAAGAGGCGAATTGAAAAAGTTTAAGAGTCTTTCTGAAATAAAATAAGGATAAATTTTAGATGCACAAGACCTTTATGGTAAATGGTATATTGGAATAGTAGTTGACAGAGATTTTGACTTTGACAATCAGCAATTTTCAGTGAAGGTGCATTTCTATGAATTTCCAGAAAGATGGGATGAATGGTATAACAATGAGACAATCCATAAATTAGCTCCTTTTGCAACATAAGCAGAGGAACCAAAAGAAAAAGCGTACAGTATGCCAATGACTCACAGAAAAGTAGTATTAAATGAATAAACAAACATGGGAGAACATTAAAATCTAGGATTTCCTTTTTATACAACTATTGGTTCATGGTATACATGGGAAGAAGCATATGTTGAAATCATTAGTTAAGCCTCTAGATACATAAAAAATGTAAGCAATTTTAAATATCTTACATTCTTTTTAGATGAAAATTCATGGAACTATGTCTCAAAGATCAGTCAAAGAGGAAAATGAGAACATTTCAGAGGATGACCTTGGAGAGGAAAAGTCCTCAAAGCTTTTCAAATATGATAGCTCGTAATTTTCAAAGAAGATGCAAGATGTTGATAAAAAAGGAAAGTCCATATCAAGAGGAGAAGATAATAAGCGAGGAGCGTTTACTGTAGACCATAAGATTCAAAAACAACCCTTTAGTTAAAACGACTTGTTTACATCTTAATCTCCAAATAAAGATGTTCAAGAAAATGACATTGAACTAATTATTGACAAATAGTAAATGAAAGCTTTGCAAAATTAACCTCTAATACAAGCTCATGGAAAAAGTATGACTAGTAGAATAAAGAATTAAAGCCAAATATAACAAAGCTATAATGATACTATTTTATAAACATTGGGAGATGATTTAGCAACTAAAAATAGAAAGGGTTAAGGAGGTTTTGATGGGTTGTCATTATAAAGATTACCTTTTAAAGTATCTATCTTAGATGGAGATACCCATTTATGTGTGATATGTTTATTCAAAAGTAAATACTTAGAACCTAGGGGAAAGGAGTAAACAGTAGTTACATGCAAAGGATGCGACATTTATCAATCAGCAGATAAAGTGAAATGGGTGTTAGGTTGCTTTAAAAGACATGAAGTTTGTATTGAATGGGAGGATCCTACACTATACAAGAATCCCTTAATTTCATCTGATATGACTTGCCTTAAATTACTCTAATAAGAAAAGGAGATAATTTCAATTTTATCCTTTATTTCAAATAAAATTTCATTACAGATATTATATTTTTTAAGAGATTAAATCTGGATTTCCCCTTTCTCAAAGTTTGGATTTATACACAAAGAAAGAGTAAATCGATGATTATTGCTGTGATAATTGCAAAAAAACTACAGTTGCAATTGTAGACACAAAAATTTCTAGAACTCCAGATATCCTTATTATACATTTAAAGAGGTTCTCCTATTAAGCTGGTTATCTTGAAAAGATTGAAGACCTCGTTACTTTCCTAAAAAATAAAAATAGTACTTAATTATAAATTAAATAGATAATTTAATTATAAAAATAAAATATTATAAATATATAATTTAAATATTTCCCGATAAATAACCTTGATATTTCAAACTACATTCCTTCTTATAAGAAGAAATCAAACTTGAATCAATATGATCTTTACGCAGTAGTAAACCATATAATGTATCACACAACAGGAGGCCACTATACTTCTTATATTCTTAACGAATAGCCAGCAGTTAATAATAACTAAATAATGAGTAACTCAGCAAGTAGTGGAATGGACTTAAATACCAAATTTTCAGTCTATAAAAATAAAATGATTATTTATTTATATAAGGAATGGGAAGAAAAATTGATATATGGTTAAAGTGTAACGACTAGAATATTTCAAGAATTGAAAAAGGGGAAATCATTTCAAAAGATGCTTATATTCTATTCTATAAGAGGAAAGAGTTTACTCCCTCAAACATAATTATAATTATATTCAATTTAATATTTTGTTGTGATTTGTTATAACTTTACTGCTCCACCATTTTGACCAAGAGCAAATAGTGTTTTGCAGATAGTAATTTTAGTAATATTATAAGACATTTTAATTTTAAGAGAAACTCATAAATAATTATCTTAAATTAAACTAGATAAATAATCAAAAATAATGATTAAATAAAGAATTTTCATAAATTAAATTTCACACTTTTAGCGTTTGAGTTAGATTTTTAATGCTAGATAGTACGTATTGAATCTCTTTCCTAATTATCAATAAGGTTATTTGATTTAAGTCTAGCATTTATAAATTAATTGTTCTTGATTTAAGAAATATTTAAATTAACAAAATAAACATTGTTGCTACCTAGTAGACTATCACTATTAACTTCATCTTCAAGTCCACTCGCCATCATTTGTATCTACTACTGTTTCATTAAATTGATCTATCTGAGTCTGAACTATCTATTATTAATTTACCTCTTTCCTACTAATACAAAGCCAGTACCAGCTCCACCTTGGCTTATTGCCTTCCTAGTGTATGTACCTAGTCCAGTTACTCTTTGCTTCAAATCATCTAACTACTTATCCAAGGAGAAAGCCAAAAGTCCTTTAAACTTTTTCTCTAGGTGTTTTCTCGAATCTGATAGTTCATCCCTTATGCTGTAACTATGATTAATGGTATTGAACTTTTTAAGTTTTAATCTATTCTTTTGTTATTGATGTGAAATAGTTTAAGTGCGATCTAAGCGTGGTTTTAATTTAGGACTTACATTAAGGTCATCATTCAAAGTTTAAAGAGGATATTAGGGCTTAATATATTAAAAATTTACTGAAAATCAAAGATTTATTAAATATTTTAAATGACTTCTATGATTATTTGCTATAAATCTTCTATATTTTAGAAGCATCTTAATTTTTATCATTTTAGTCTTTGTTATAGAAATTAACCTAATTAGACTAGAGAGTAATTGTTTATAACTTTTAATTATCATCAAATTTTTTATTTTATTAGGACTAATTTAGCTTTGATCTGTTGTCAAAAGATTTAGAAAATTGTCTATCATACACAGTATTAGAATTATTTATAATTAATCAGTTTCTTGTTAAGCATCAATTTTCCCCTGTGATTACAATCGATCTACTTAACTTACTTTATTTTTCATTAGATTATCATTTATTTTATGTTAAAATGTCACTAATCTTTTTGGGCTAGGACTTTGACTATTTATTGTATCTTTTTATTTTTAGAAGTTATCGATGCTCTTGAATGTCTTTATTTCATTAATTTTGCAAATTCTTATAGCACTACTATAATCTCTGGTTTATTTCCTTAATTAATTCGATAAGTTAACATTAGTTTATAAATGATTCTAATAAGAATTAATCGAATTGCTTTGCTTTGATTTGGAATGATGTTCTAATTGTTATCTACTCTGCTCTTAATTATAAAAATAATCTTCAATCATTCTCTTAGATTATCCTTATGTTTATCTATGTTTAGCTTAGAAGCTGCTATGAATTATTTTATCTTAATAATTTTCTCTCATCTGTTTTTTACTATTATCTAGAAAACTTCTTAAGAAGGGATTGGGAGTTTAAGGATCAAGTGATGAAGCTAATTATTTTATATCATGAGAATTTCTTAGTTCGTTTATTTAGTATCGAGGATATTTTATAGATTAATGATTACCTTAGATTTCTTTATTGTTATGATTATCTTTATTATTATTAAATATTTAGTTTTTTCATAAACTTAGTTTAAAATATTAAATAATTCAATTTGATAATAATTATAAATATAAATTTACTCGAGAGAATAGTTGAAGAAACAAAACATCAAAAATACAAATATTCATATAAATTATAATCTATTCTAAGAATAAAATGAATCAAGTCTATAGAATTTTGCAATTTTCCCAAATAAGTTTAATTCAGCAATATTCAACTTTTTCTAAACATTATTCTATTCTAGCAATGTTGATCTGTGCTTAACTTAATGTGACGGCAATCGTTTTGAATAGAAGTTCTTCATAGAAAACAAGTCACTCAGCATATTCAAGCTATTCTTAGATGCCTTGTAAGGACTTGCACTTCTCCTTGAATCTTCTGTCGCTGAATATCTATTATTTTGAGTGCTCTTTGGGCTGTGGTTCAAATACTAGGACTATCAAAAGTTTTTGAAGTACTTCTTCAAATTCTTCTAAAACTCTGAATCTTTATTTTTGGTGCTGCTTTGTTTATATAAACAATTCTCATTAATTATTAACATATAGATGAATACCAATGAAATAATAATAATAGATGTTTCTGTATGATTTACTCTTTTAAATGTGAAATGTCATTAAATCGCAAATCTTTTAGCAAAGACTGCACATTTACAATATCTTAAGTTTTATTGAATTTCCTTTCATTACCAATTTACTATTCATCTTTTCATTGTTTATTTTAATTAAGAATTTAAGAATAAAAATAATAAGATATTTTTTAAATCTTGGAGGTCAATTGGATTTCCTAAGTTAACTAAAGAATCCAAGTTTTCATTACAGTTATGATTATTTTATTTTTAATTTATTATTTTATTGGTGCCTTCATTAATCGATTGATTATACTAATAATATCCCTTATAATCTTTATTAATCTTAAATCTGTTGTTTCCTATCTTACTTGTTTTTTTATCTGATATGTATTTTTGTTGAAAGTTATGGTTGCTCTTATTTTAAAGAGTATCTTGCTAATCAATTTTATCACTCTGGAAAATTGAAAAATTTTACATTATTTATTGCTAAAATAAGGAATTTTATTCAGTTATATGACCTTCATCTTAGAGTTATTCACTCATTTTTATAATTATATTTTACGAATTAACTTATTAAAAAATACATATTATGTTGTGCAAATAAATACAATATCAGAGAAATAAAGTGAAGTGTTTAAATATCAATTCATTATTTATGCATTTCTATTAATGCATTCCAAGTTGATGACGTATCTCTTAATTTTCTTTTCTCTGTGCTTTGATAAAATCAAATCAAATTTTATTCTTTCATGTAAAAATAATGATACAAAGGCAATTGCAAATTTTGATTTCGGTAGAATCTAGATTATTGATTAAAGCTGGAATATTTATTTTAACTTAGAAAACTTTAGTTCATATCAACAGATAATTTTTGTTAATTCGAAACTTGAGTAAGATGACTTTAATTATTTTTAGTTGAACCTGCAGTTTTATTGTCAAAATTTGCACTTGATTATTTCACATTAATGTTAAAACTTTAATAAGAGGACTTATCATAGATATTCTTTTAATCAAAAGTTTTATTAATAACTTAATTCTTGAACATCTTCTCTGGCGTGGGTATATTATTATAAAATTGTTAATCTTTAGTTTTACTCCATGAACTATCAAGCATTGTTTTTAGCTGATTACGGTTGCTTGATTAATTTTTAGAATTTTAAGTGTCTCGATCATTAAGCAAATTTATCAATCTTCGATTTGTCTTCTCTTTCGTTTAATTCAATGGGATCACAGGGTTAGAATGTTTTTTAATGAATTTATCAAAATCTTCTATTCTTTTCTGTTAAAATAGTTGTGATTACTATTCATTTGAAGATATAATGCTTTTCTGTTAAGCATGAATATGTTCCTATTATATGTTTCTTAGTTTTTTAGTATCAGAAGAAGAGTTATATTACCATAGGTTATTACTGTCTTCTAAGTTAAATTCAGAATCATGCTATGAGTTTAGATGATTCTAAGAAGATTCTATAATTATATTGAAGTTACCCTTCGTACTTAGAGGGAGAGCCATCAATTTTCTATTATCAAAAGATCTCATAACCTGGTTATCTCTTTATATCTTGATATCCTTTTATTCTGGAGAAACTGATAATTTTTTCTTAAAATCCTGAGTTTTATTGAAGTTTTATTTTGCCTTTTTGTTAACTTCTCTTAATATCTATTAGTAATTTATAGCTGGTTTCTCAAGCTCAAGCTCTTGTTCAAACTCTTCAATAGATTAAGTGTGATTGCCATTTTATAATACTTTTGAAATGTTAAATTACTATTATTCATCAGTATCTTCTACGCTCGATGAATATATTTCATTCTCTTGGCTAGAATCCAAACTATTTCTTTTGATAGGCTTTTACGAATTAAGTATCTTAGATTGACTTTAGTTTTTATTGTTTGATTTAGAATCACTCCCTTTAACTTATGATTAACTTAGCCCTCTTTTATTGAAAGTTTTTCTCATAATACTCTCAGGATTTTTTTATTTCTCATTTCCTTACCATTCTTTGCTCTTTTTATAATTAACATTAAACTTAACTTTTTCTTTTTAATAGTAGAGATGGTCAGTAATTAATTTATTTACTACCTGATTTTGAATGAGTCATTATAGCATTTCACTTGAAGTTGCTAGCTTAACGGATCTATATAATCATTGCAATTTAATAAACTAGGGAGCATTTGCTTATTTTTTATTGCTATATTCTTGAGTTATTACGTCTTTTCATGAAAATCTAAAGATTGCAATAGATTTTTCTAGAATTGAGTATCATGGAAGGCGTTTTTGTTTTATAAATTTATACTTCTATTTTATCTTTTTCTATTATTAGGATTTTTAGGTATGGAATTATTCAAAATGATTGATATTTACTCATTCTAAGGTGAATCATTAAGATATTTCAGGTCATTGGATGAGTCTTAGAGCAGCATAATTTATATGGTTATTAAAAGCATAAAATAATGTTGAATATTTTTATTACATTATATAAATAAATTATCATAATTAGAATTTTCATAAGAAATTATAATTTAAATTATAAAATATCCTCAATAATTTTCAATTAACTTTTAGAATAACTATCATCCAAATTAAGTTAATGGTTTTCATTTCTTTGAAAAGCATCCGAATTTATTATTTTAAAAGGAGTTAATAATTACTGTTAAACCTTTTAGTTAAAATTGTTATTTAACTTTTTAAGTTATGGTTAAAAAAGTTTCATATTATTTTGCTCCTGAGAACTATTTTTAATTTCTTAAGGAGATTTAATTTCTTGAAAACTTTAGTTAATATCAAAGTCCTAAATGTTTCGATTGCTTAATTAAAATATTTTAGATAAATTAATTGATAATTTATATGCTAATATCAGCATGCTACAAAAGTAAGGAGGTTTAATTATTTCGATATGATCTCTATATGTTGACAAGTCTACTCAAGAAATGATTGTACATTTAATTGTTTTTCCTGTTAGAAAAGAATGTCTTATGGAAATTATTTCCTTCGTTATGTTTTGGATTCTAGAGAACTGATTAATTCAACAAAGAATTTTTATCAGCCTAAGCGAAAGATTTTTCTTTTTTAGTTACTACATTTTATTATAGATCATTGTTTACCATTTAATCCATTTTTGGCAATAATAAATGAAGGATATTTATAGAATTAAAATTTTAATTGATTCTCTTTTTATATCAACTTTTTAATTTATTTTTTTAATTAATATTATCTTTCATTCGAAATTAAAAAAATGATTGAATCTTTCAATAATAAATTAGAGTTTAATATGTTTTTTTTTGATTTTCAAAGTTCAGTTATTGTTTGAATTCATTCCCAATTTGTGTAACAAACCTCATAACTTCTTGTTCTGATCAGCAGATTGTTTCATCTTGAGTTCATTCACAAGATTGTTCATGCCTTCTATTTTCTGTCCAACTTTTCTAATTTGATTAGTTGCTGCAGCTCTCTTCTTTTCTTCCTTTGGCATGCTTTTAATTACTTAGTCAATGAACTAGACAAAGAACTTTTATGCTTAACATCTATTTAAGTAAAGTATATTAGATCAATTTAATTTTAAATTATAACTTGAAGAATTCAGTAGAATTAGTGACCTTCTCATCACCTTTGTCAAGCATAAAGTACTCGCAAGCTTTAGCATAGAGTGCTTTAATTCCATCTAACTTCTTTTCTTGCTCTTCAACAGTACGATTAGCCACAGACAAGAACTCTCTAATTTTAATTGTGTAGGCATCTGGTTCCTAACCTGCTGGTACCATCTTTTCAACTTATTCAAAGTTGCCCTTAGCCTTCTCGAAATTACCCTTAAACTCCTTCAATTTAGTGTCTTCATCTTTCAAGCTGTAAGCTGCCACAATGTATACATGCTTAAACTAGAATATAAGAAGAATATACGTAATTATGGTTAAACTCGTTTTTGATATTGACAAAATCTTCTCCATCTTCCTGCTTAAGTTTTTCACAGATAAACTGCATAATAGTTCTATTGTTGTTGTCTCTAAGTGTAGTTGTTTTTGATAGAGCTTCCAAGTAGAAACCATCTGCCTATCCCTTGGCTGTTCCTCCATTCATTATATTTCCAAGTTCATGATTTTCAATTCTACGATTAATAAAAATAATACATAAGAACAGGAACAAGGAATTGCAGGAACATTGTGATACCTTGGAGAGAAAAATTGAGCATTATGTTGAGCAATAGTCACTCTTTAAACTTATGAGAGATGATCTTGAGAACTACAAGAAGATTGCACAAATGAGCAAAGAACTAGCTACATGATTAAAACAAATTAATATTAATTGTAATTGATTTTATGGTTAAATATTTATGACTACATATTACAGTCCATTTACTCCACTTCACTAATATAAGAGAGAGTTCTTAATCAAACTTCCATAGATATAAAAAATATATAAATCTAGAAATACCAAAAATCATTGTATTTCTTTGTTAAATAAGATCAAAAGTGAGATTATCGATTTGAAAGGAGCTATGCAAGAAACATCACTTAATATTGAAACTCTTAACAAAAAGATAAGAGAATTAGAGTTGGTAAATTCATAAACATCCAAGAAAGAGCAAGATCTTCAAGCAAATTATTTTAAATAACTTAACTTTTACAAATTAATTAGATTATTTAATATGAGTGTATTCAGTGTAATAATTTAAAGCAAAAGTGGCTGAATTATCTAAATTCAATCCATAAGATCTTCAAAGATGGAAAGACGAAGCCACAAAGCTCAAAGACAAATTAGGTCAAGCCGAATCTCAAAAAGTTATGATTCAGAGTAAGCTATCAAAAGTTGAGAAAGAAATTCAAGAATTTAAGGATATTTGTGCAGGATAAAAGGAAACAATTAAGAATTTGTATGAATAAAAGAAAGAAGTTGTGTATGTTGAGAAGAATGCACCTGGCAAATTAAAGGACGCTGACTTAGCTGTTTTTGAATAGAAATGTGAAACTTTAAGCTAGATTTGTGATACTATGGACCTTATAATGAAAAAGGAAGTGAGTATAATGACTGATGTGAGTGGTGAAATTTCATAAGGGTCAAGCAATAACATGATATAATAGCAAATTCCTCCTCCAAACATGATGCCTCCTCCTCCTAATATGAACAGGATGCCACCACCTCCAGGCGGAATGGGCGGTGGTATACCTCCCCCTCCAGGAAGCTCTGGCGGTGGAATGCCACCTCCACCAGGAATGAATTCAAACATACTACCTCCACCACCAGGAGGTCTAGGGATTCCTCCGCCACCAGGAGGACTAGGAATGCCTCCCCCACCAGGAGGATTAGGAATTCCTCCCCCACCAGGAAGTATGAATGCAGGCATTAGACCTCCACCAGGACCACCAGGAGGCGGAATAAACTGTATTTATTATAAATATTAATAATCATAATTTTATGAGTTTTACCCCCTCCTCCGGGAATGAATCAACAACTTAACATGATGCCACCTCCTCCAAATCAAAACTAAATACCGCCACCACCAGGTGGAATGGGTGGAGGCGTTCCTCCACCTCCAGGAGGTAAACTAAAATTAAAATATTTGATGTTCATACTAATGAGTTTTTATAAAATTATTTTTATGCAACAAACAGGTATGAGAATGCCACCTCCTCCTCCAGGAGGTATGGGAGGAATAAAACTTAAAAATTTTATTATTTAAAAATTATGATTATTTTATATTAAAATTATTAATAATTCTGCATATTCGACTTTTTAGCTAAACATAACTTGCGTTATCAAGTAAAATAAGTAGTTTAAATTGAATATTAAATATAAATTAAATTGAAAAATATTATGAAAATTACTTCTAATGGGGTTCGTGATACAAACATCAAATAGATTCATTTAAAATTCCTGCTTATGGAAAAATATTATTAAACTATAAGCATGGATGACCTTTTATTATTTCAAATTTAATAAGTAATCCGAAATCAATTAATTTAATAACTTCCCACCAATTTATATTTAGAGCATTTATTTCGAAAGTATTCTATTTAAAAAAAATCTATCTTCATATCATATAATACTATAATATATAATTTCTTTTTGACTAGAAACCTTAATCGAATAAAAATTGAGTTATAATAATATATCTACTTAGCTTATTGATAAAAAATAAATCATAAGTCAAATCATTCGTTAATTATTTTGCAAAATTTACATGCTAAAGATAGTTATTTGTTTGATTTATAATTCACTTTTATGAAAGAATGATGATTTATAAATTGATTTCTATTATTCGTAAAAAACTATAAAATTTTATTTTAGTCATCATTTTTAAAAAAACTTAATTACATTTTATATTTATAAAAAATTTAACTTATAATATATAAATTAATTAAACTTAAATAATAAATAAATAATATTTCTTTATAGGAGTCTTTCAGTTTTAAATGCCACCTCCTCCAGGAGGTATGGGTAATATTCTTCCTCCACCTGGCGGTATGGGCGGTGGTGTACCTCCTCCACCAGGAGGAATATTGCTGAAACAGTCTAACTTAAGTAAAATATATAGAAATAACATCATTATATCAATAATTATTCATTTTAAAAAAATAAAATTGTTTTTGACAATGATGAGACCACCTCCACCAATGGGAATGGGAATGCCTCCTCCTCCAGGTATGAACGGATTTCCACCTCCACCAGAATTGTTTTAATATTTTTATTATAAATTATAGATTATTTTGCTGGTAAATATAATTTTACCAGGAATGGGAGGAATGATACCACCACCAGGAGGCATGCGTCCACCTCCAGGACCACCAGGAATGTTTCCTCCCGGAGGTATTCCACCACCAGGCGGTATGATGCCACCCCCAATGGGTATGGCTGGTATGGTCGGTATGGGAATGGGAATGGGATTCGGAATGAGTAATAAACCATAACCTACTAAATAAGCTTATTTTACATTTATTTTAATAGTAATATTCATACACTAAATAAGCAATCAAACCAGTCAGAAAATTACAGAACTACAACTGGCGTAGAATTCTAGTTGCACCTCAAGGAGCTCCAGATAAAAAAGAAACAGTTTGGGATTTTGTTAAGGAATTCCCTCTTAGTCAAGAAGAAGTAGAGGAACTCTTCGAAAATAAGGTAATTAAATATTGCGATATTAGTTTAATCTCTTTTAAATAAACCTGCCTTCAAAAACTAATAACTTTTTTATAGAAAAAGGAAACAACCATAAGCTCAGATGCAGGAAAAGTTTTAAATGTAGTAAAGAAAAAGACTTATTTCGATCGTAAGCTTATAACTCCCATTTAATGAATATACTCTGATATTAATATCTTATTATAGCATCACAATAGTAAAACATATTGATTGTTTTGAACAAACTGCCTCAGCCACAGGCTCTGAAAGACTCACTGAGAGCTCTGGATGATACTAAAATTACTCAGGATTAAATTAATGCACTTTTGAGAATATTCCCAGCATAAGATGTACTAGATGGATTGCAAGAGGAAGCCAGGTAAACACCTGAAGATGAGAAGTGGGATAAAGGAGAAGAGTATTCATTATTTTTAATCTATTAAACATGAATGTTATAACATTAAAAAGTAGCTAATACAATGGAGCATATTGTTTATAAAATAATTCCCTTTTTAAAATGAATATTTTACTATTTAAATTTCCTATAAGTTGTAGATATGAAAGGAATAAAGCAGAGACTTGTAGTCTGGCAGTTCAAACTAGACTTCCCTGAAAGAAAGGATGTGATAACAACAGTCCAAAAGTATTTTGAATAAGCCTTTGAAGAATTAAGGGACAGCAAGTACCTTAAGAAGATATTTGGATTTATTCTTGCGCTTGGAAATATACCTACTATATGTAATTCATAATAAAATTATGAGAGGATATTTATATATTTATATTAGAATCAAATTAATATAGATGGTGCTTGTAACTTTAGATACAGACCCAACTAAACAGCTTAAAGTCAACTAAGCTGATTTCAAAAACATCAATGAGATGCAGACGAAAGTTTGCAAAGCATTCGGAATTCAAGATCTCAATGAGAGAAATTACGGTTTTAGAGATAAGGAACAAGGCATTCTTGTCTCAAGACTTGAAGATATTTGTAAGTTTTAAAAACCCCATAGATCAATTAAGAAGCGAAGATTGGAGTTAATAACAATTAAATAAAGACTTAAATATTATTGGCGTATAATTTAAATGTTTGGGATAATTATTAAAACTGTTGGCTCGAATAATTGTCCCTATAAAATAATACAATCAGGGTGTGGAAATTTGATTTTAGCCCAATTATGATTAATATTAGCCAATAATAAATAAATTTTAATCTATTTGTTCTTAACTCCAATCCTCGCTTCTTAATTGATCTATGGGGTTTTAGGATTAACAAAACATAAATGCGAAGAAGTACATTTCACTCTTATCTATTTTGCATAAATTTTGACGTTAATGAGAAATAATAAACATGCTCAATATG
>ARYC01010833.1:0-14068 GCA_000711775.1 Oxytricha trifallax
TTTTTAAAGTAAAATTTTCATGTTTTTATGATGAATTTGGCTTCAGACCCCCCCCCACCCCCACCCCCCTTTGACTATAATGTGAACACTTGTTATATATTGTGAAAGCGTTTGAAATAAAAATTATACATTCTATATTTATATTTCTAAAAACTTTGTAAAAAACTAACTTTTTAGTTAAAATGGGGGTAAAAGGGATAATTGCGCTTATTTTGTGTTTGTTATATTATTAATAGGGGATATGGGGACCGTATCATAGTATAGAAATGCCCGGAATAGAAACTATTGATATTTTCTGCTGACAAAATATATTACTTTAATAGAACTCTTATTTTTAAGAAACTCGGTACGAAGGAATCACTATGTGACTTTTATTTTTTGAGCTACGACCTCGTAAAGATTGGATTTTTGATATTTTAGTGAAAAAAGTGACGAAAACCCCTAAAATGGGCTTTTTCGCAAGTTTCTGATGTTTTTTTAATATTTTATTAAATTTGCGAGTACTTACTCATAAAATCTGTCAAAACCCTGAAATAATTCCAAAATTGATAAGAAAACCCTACTATTTTGATAAGAAAACCCTTCTAAATTTTAAAATGTTGAAAAATGAGTAAATGGTAATTAATATTTTGATTTTATTATATATCAAAAACAAAATAAACAAAACCCTTAAAATCAAACCCTATATATATAAGATTATATAAAAAAATTCTATTTAAATTACATACTTTGGTTTCCTTCTGGGTTTTTGTGGAAAAGATTCTCTGGTTTTTCATTTTATATTAAAGAAAGATAAAAATTTATACTTTGTGCTTCATTAAAAAAATTTATAAAACTAAAAATGGTAATAATTTGGAAAATAAAGTTGCTTCACTCGATATATAGGCTCTAAAAAACATGTCAAAACATGGTGTTAGAAAAAATATTTTAAGATTCCTGGCTACTACTCATGAAAAATAAATTTATATATAAAACACTCATATTATTAATAAAATTGATATAGAAAAGGAGACATGTATTTGAATAAAGATGTACTTATATGTAAATTATATACTAGGTCACTACTTACTCATCTTAATCTGAAGACCAAACTATTTTTATAATAAATACATACACTCATAATTATATAGTTACAATCTTTGGCTTCTCTTTGGGTTTTGCTGAAAAAAGGTCTCTGGGTTTTCATATAATAGTAAAAACATTAAAAACCATATATAGCGCGGTCTCTTTGGCTTTGCGAGTTTGACCTTGGGTTTTCCTTAACTTCGCTTTGGGGTTTCATACGTGACACTTTGGGTTTTCATACGTGACGCAATACACAGAGTCTTCGCTTCGCTCAGGACTCGCGTCCCAATTCAATAAATATTGCCTCGTCTTTGGCTTACCCGAAGGGGTTTTGGCGGCAGCCTATTTTCAGGTTTTCAAATAAAAAAATATTTCTATAGTAATTTTTATCATTTTATTAATAATTACTATATAATAATATAAAACTTGGGGTTTTGGGGTTTTGGGGTTTTGATATCTTTATTAGGGTTTTGGGGTCGCCGTTCCGAAGTTTTTTGGAGGCCTCAAATTCTGTCCTATTTCTTCGGAAATGGTGTATTTGCCCCACAATTGACAATGGAGAATCGATATCGCGTGGTCAACAATAAAAATTTTTTTTTACCTGACCCACTTACATGACTTGTATAAGCAAAAAATTTATTTAAAAAATTATTATGAAAAATAAGTTGCTTCATTCGACTTGAAATCTCCAAAAACATCTTCAAAAGTGGGTCATATAAAAAATATTTAGGCTTCACTGACTCCAACCATGAGATACTTGACTATCAATCACAAAATTTTAAAAAGTCCTAAAAATTAAAAAATAAGTTGCTTAACTCGACTGAGAACCTCGGCAAACATAATTATCCAAGGGTCATATGAAAATATTTTCGCTTCATTGACTAATACTATTAGATTACTCGCAATCTTAATATTTTAGTATAAATTACATCAATTTACTTTGGTTTTGCATATTTGACTATAATTAACATAATTTTACTTTGGATTACCACAATTTGAATATGACGAACCATAACTTGACTTTGGTTTGCCACAATTTGACTTTGGCTTACCACAATTAGACTTTGGCTTTCCACAATTTGACTTTGGCTTACCACAATTTGACTTTGGCTTACCACAATTTGACTTTGACTTACAACAATTTGACTTTGGCGTAACACAGTTTTACTTTGTCATATCAGAACAATACCCCAAAACCCCATAACAAAATTCCAAAACCCCAAATTTGATCATAAAGCATTTAATACGTCACATAAAGTCATGAAATGTAATAATATTTCCATATTTTTATAATATAAGTTATATTATAGTTATTTAAGATATTTTTTTTTATTTAATAATAGAATATGTTTAATTTATTAAAAAAATTATATAATATCAATTAGTAAAAAAACCTTTAATGTAAAGGAAAAACTAATTGGATTTAATTATTAATCATTGTAGATTCATCTTTGCAATCTCTTCTTCAATCTCTCTCATTGTCTATTCTTCATATTCCTTGCTGTCTTAGTCAATGTTGCTCTAGTTAACTTAATCATCAACTACATTTGTCTCACTTAAAGCTTATTCCAAGACACTAATTGTAAGAGACATTTCTTCTGATTCTTGTTATTCCTCATCTTTTTCTTCTTCATCTTCATTGATTTCGTTTACTAACTCGTTCAGAACACTTAATGCAATTGATGTTTCACTGTTTTATTAAGATTAATCAGTTTGTTAGGATTCTTCATCTGACTCAGGCATCTCTGCAATAGTATCTAAGCATCTTGCATTCTTTGGCTTTCTTTTTGAAATGTTCTTCTAGTTTGATGATGTACTGACTTTTCGTTCTTTGAGTTAAGCTTATTCTTTAATAGACTCTATTTATGTTGTTAATTTATCTCTTATTACTTAATCAGTTATCTAAAATGATTAGAATAGCTTTACTGCTGAGAAAATGAAGTTCTCTGGAACTATGAATAAATTCGCCAAAAATTGCACTTCATTTCTAGATGCTATATCAATCTATGTTGAGCCTTTGAGTCTTGAGTATACCATAATGTTTCTTGCATTGATAGTGACAAGCATTTATTTAACAGCTATGTTAATCCACTCTGGTTAATGATCTGGAAATTTGCTTTTTATTCTTTGGATAAAGCTTTGATACCCTTCTCTTTTGATTCTTGATAAAACGAATGAAAGTTGATTGGACTACATATAATTCATGAGTTGCTCTTGAGAATCTTTAGATATATATTTTTCCTTTGTAAGTATTGTTCTCATAACATTTTTGTTAGTCTCTTCGTAGTCATATAATAATCCTTCAGGATTTCTCCTGTCCATTAACTCTTTCTTAAATTTGAATACATGTGCAAACTGCTAATTCTTGAAATATTGGATTTCAAATGACAAAATTAGGCTCAATAATAATTTCTTGTTGAAATAACCTTCTTCAAATCTTTGGTACTAATTTTCATGTTACTCCTTAAATATTGTTTGCCATTCCTAAAAGTCTTGTAAGATTTCTTCAACTTATAAATATTTTTGAAGTGATTCCATATTTTGAAATATAATTATTATTATAATATATAAGAGTTATGTTTATATGTGTAAAAATTGTAAGAAATTAAATATTTAAATCAGAAGAATATTACCAAGATTCTCATGATTTCTGATAGATAATTAAGTGGGCAAACTATCCTTGAAGTCTCATTCTTCTTTGCAAGTCTTTTACATTTTAGATATTAGTATTAATAATTTTGTGGTCAAGTCCATCGAAGAACCACCATCCTTGCATAATAGTTCCATCATTGTGTTGGCCGTTGAGTGTGTAGCATACATAGTGTTCATTTGATGGTTTGTAGCAAAGTATACCTATTATATTATAATGTACATTGTTCATGTCAAATTGTCCTGCTATATCATCATCCATAAGATTGTTTTTGTCTCCTAAGAGTATTGAAAAGTATTTCGGCATGTTTGATATATTCTTACCTACTTACACACAATTTGATGTTTAACATGGGTCACATCCAACTAGAGTATCTTGCATGTCTTGTAATAGTTTGCCTTCAACGTTGATGTCTTGATATACATCGAAATTTAATGTGTAGATTGGTTCATTCATTACGTCTGTAGACACTGTGCGTCCACAGTTGTTGCACTTGCTTTCTGTTGTGTATACTAAGTCGAAAAGATCACATCCTTATAAGTTCTTTTCCATGTGATCTATGCCAGATTCGTCCTGTCCCATATTATATCTAAGTGGTTGAATTGCTTACTGTTGTCTTTCATCTACTTATGCATTTGCAAACACTTCTGTCTTGTCTAAGTTATGTAATAATTAGCATGAATATGTCAGTTGATAGTTTTCCATGTTGCTAGCTTGTTAAACCTCTTAATCTTTAGTGAACATAGTGAAGTAATATATAGTTGTGAAACTGTCTTGAAGACATGAGCTCTAGTACCAGTGTATCCAAGGATACTCTTAATTGTTTTATTGTATTAAATTAGGAGATACTAACAATTGTTAAGATTAATCATCAGAACTTGATGTGTTACTATTATCTTAAGAGCTGTTACTGCTTGAACTTTCTTATTTGTTTTTTATCTAGTTGTATATTTTCTCAAAGGCTAATTGAGCTTCCACTAACCCTTATTGGTTCACTTCCTATTATTTAGGTAATTACTATTAGCTCCTTTCTTGTAATATTTTGTTGATTAATGTTTGTGGATATCTTTATAAAACTTCTTTGAGATAGTGTATAACACTTTTTACATCTTCTTCGTTTAACATTTATGTTTGCTATTGTTATTATTTTATCTTATTGTGGTAAATAGTTGATATGAATTGATTTTAAACAATACATTTGGGATTAAAGTTTATAATATGCAGATCTGTCATTCTTCTAACTCTGCTTATTGCTGTGTAGAAGTGTCCTTCTTAATATAATGTCTTGCAATCGACTATTACTTTGTCTAATGTTTATCCCTATATTTTATGTACTGTTGCTGCATAACATGGAACCAGAGCAAATTGTTTTCTTTAAACTATGCATCCTGTTATGTTATAGTTTTCTGTTGATTTATTGATAAAGTGTTCTTGATTGTTTTTAAGTAACTTTATTCTTAGATAGTTTTTGCTAGGAGGGATATCAATTATTTCTACAATTTACCCATTTGTTAGGCCTTTTGATATATCTATGTTTTATGTAATCATTGCTTTCATTCCTGTGCATAATTATATATTATCCTTAAGTTTTTGTTATTGCATGTTAATGTTCCTATAAAAGAGACTATCTTATTATCTATCTAGTTATTTTATAAAATCGCCTTTTCTAGTTGTGTCTATAGATTGTATTTCACACATTATATTTTTGCTGAAGAGACTGTGTATGATATTATCGTTATATTTAGTCTTTTCATTGTTTGTACCAGTAATTATTAAATTCTTTCCTTACTAGATGTTGCAATCGTTTTCTTAATGTCCTTCTTGACATTCTCTCATATTGATTAATTAAAGTACTTCTTAATCTATTATACTAAATCTAATCTTTTCCAATACTTTTTGAAATGTCTGCTCTTCTCCTTATCTGAAATTCTGCTGAAGTATAAACCACTTGAAGTGTTAAAATAGTTCATTTTATACTATGCTGCTTTCATTACCTTGACTTAATGTACTACCCTTAGTTACAGGTGGTAGTTAGCTGAAGTCACCTACAAGTATAATATGTTTACCTCCAAAAGCTTTCTTTCTATCATATAATTAGTTACTGGATTGTTTAAGGACTGAGTCTACTTGAGTTAATAGCCATTCTGACATCATAGAAACTTCATCAATTATTATTGCATCTATATTCGCTATCTAGGTTTAATATTCTGAATTTGGAGGTACATTTGTAGATCTGTTATTCTGATTTATTCTTAACAATGAATGTATAGTTTATCCATCTAATTCTGCTGCTACTGTACCCGTTGTTGCTGTCACTTCTAAGTTCATATTGTAACAGTACTCAATCATTGTTCTTATTAGTTTTATTAGATAGCTTTTACCTGTTCCTGGTGATCCTGTTATGAAAATACATATTTGTTTTTTATTTTGTATTTAACTGTGAATGTGTAATAGCACTTCTTTCTGTTATGTGCTTAATTTACTTTAAATATCTTCTATTGCTTCGATTATGTATGAAGGCCTTTTCAATGGATTAAACCCTATTTCATTTTCTATCATGTAGTCTTTGCTATCTCTTACTATTATTTTTTAGAACTTTTCATAATTCTCATTTATTATTTAGATTAGATCATTGTTTTCTTATTATTCTTCTAAAAGGACATCATCAATTGCTTCGATATGTCTCATAGTTTAATCATGTTGAAGACTTCCTAATTCATATTTGGCTAGTACTCGTTACAACGCTTAGTACATGAGTTTTTTATCTACTGTTGTGTTTTTCCAGAATGTAATTGATTCATCAATGCTTAGTTCATCTATCAAGCATTCTCTTAAAAAGCATTCTTCCATAAATGTTTTTGATTTGTTGTCTTGTGAAAATATATTATGTCTATAGTGAGGTACTCTGATCATTAATATGTAATAGTAGTATGATTCTCCTGCTTGTGGATACCACTTTCTCATTTAAGTAATTATTGATGTAGGCTTCTTCCAATAATATAATTTATTCAATTGTTAGTAATATCTATTTTTGTCTTTCTAATAATCAACTGGCATAGCCTTGAAATCTTTTGAATAACTATAATCACTCATAAATTGTTTGAAGGTTATATGTTGCATCCATAATGGTCTTTAATAATATCTATCAACTGGCCCTTTTTAATTAATGTCAGTACTGTTATCATCCAAATCTTTTAATTAGTCTTTGCTTTTCATTAATCTTTACCTATTTTCGTCAAGTTGGACATCTACAAAATCCACATTTGGCTTTGTTTCACACAAAGAATATCCAAGCAATTGCCATGCTGCTTAACATGTTGAAACCATCCTTGATTTTAGATATTGTACTAAACTCATTTCTTCATTTGTAAGATTGGGATACTTTAACATTATATCTAAGACTGGAAGTGTTTTTGCTATATATTTTACTAAATATTGTGACATATCTGTATCTGTCATTCTCATCACTGTAGTACTTGCATTTGCAATTTAGAGAAGTTACAAGTTATATGGTGAAATCCATGAATCCTCTTAGCCATTTCTTGTGTAATGCCATCTGTTGTTTATTATTTGATCTTGTTCTTATTATTTAAATGGATACCCATATCTACATATATTGTCTTAGTTTTTGAAACATCTTTATTTAATACAAGTATGTGTTTATAAGTTTTTTACTAGATTTCTAAGCTTCATATCCTTTGGTAATGTGGATTGAATTAAATAACCTTCGTCTAGATGTTTAGCACTTTCTTCATCTAACCAAATTAAAACATGTACATGTGGAGCTCCTTTATTCGTAAATTCAACTCTTTCAAAGTGACCAATTGTTTTTCCGAAAATTCCTGGTTTTGTTTCTGTTCCATATATCGCTCTAAGTAAATGTCTTACTTTTACATTAAAATGACAAACAGTTTTTACTGGGTCAAATCTGCTGTGCTTATGATCTTTCATTAACTAGAGAAATTCATCAATTTCATTTAGTGTAAATGTAACAAACAAATGGGGGTGTGGTATGTTGAAATTGGTTTTGAAATGTTAAATTAGTTCTTGTAATTCATACCATTTATTTTGATAATATTTTGGTGTATCTACATGTTTTCTACTGAATTTTTTGCCAAATAATGAGTATATATCTTTCTGTTCTTACATATTAATTATTTATCCTTTTGTTAATGGTTCGTCGTAATCTGATTTTTTTGTTACTTTAACACCTCTGTTAAATGAAATCATTTAAGTCTTTTTAACTTTATCATACCACCAAAGTAGGAAATCGACATTTAGTCTATATTCTTTTCTGCATGAGAGTAATTACATCTTCACATATTATTTTTCTGTTCTGTTTTTTGAGAAAAAGTTATAATACCCACCCGACCCATTTGGGAATAAAATTGGAAATATCATTTCTTCAATGTATTTGTACGAAAATGTCTACTTTTATCTAAATTGTTCTTCTCTTGTTATCGTTTCTTCATTAGAATCATTAAGTTTAAGAATATTTGAAAGATAATCCTCGATTTCATTTTTGTTAATTACTTGAAAACTATTAATTGCTTCTATGTCTCTATCATCTATCATTCTACTAATTGTTGAGTCATCATATTCTATATCAACTGGAAATATGTAATATTCATTGTCCTTTTCTATTAAAAATCCTTTGTCTATTTTACCATACTTATGTTCTAATTTATCTGCTTTTATCATTTCTTCAATAGGTTTGCCGTAATAAGGATACATAAGTATTTTATCTTTGAACGATTGTAATATCTTCGTGAGTTTTTAGTTTACTTTGAGATTCTGTAACAACTCATAATTACAAAAGAAAACTTTGAATAATGGATTATTTCTTTTAAGATATTCGAGAGCTTCTGTCATTGTTGATCTTTCTGATTTTGATAAATGAGTCCACCATTAATCTAGTCTGCTTAGCTCCCTAAAATATTAACCTAGATCGCCATTATAAACTGTAAAATTCGAATCTCCTAATAAGTGATAGTAAGCTTATCCTCTCTTATTTTCTATATATGAGTGTATATTACCGAGCATTAGACAATATAATTATTATCTAGACTTAATCTTTTTGAGTTCTTGTGGTAATGGGTGATTTCTTACTTTGTCTGAGTAATCAAACGGATGTTTTTTACATATATAACAAACTTCAAGCTAGTCTTTGTTTTTCTAATGTTAACTTATATTTTCAGCATATTCCGGAAACAATCTTTAAGCAATTGTAGGATTCCCTAATTCATTGATGTTCATATATGACTTCTATTTATGCAAACCTTGCAATTTCAATAACATTCCACACATCGCACATATATGTGGTTCTCTTTGTTGGTTCATCCTCCTTGTCATCTTTTGTTTCAGTTTATTAGATTCTTATATAGATTTGATATAGAAATCCTTGCTCGGCATGCCTATATTTTCTACATCTAATCTAAAGCTTGCAATTTATTCGGCTGTAATACATATTTAACTATGTAGGATAACTAATTTTTCGAATTCATTTTCTATCAACTGATTTGATATTTATTCCTAGACTGCATTTTTATTGTAACTTTCAAGAATCCTCCAAATGTCTTATCTAATTTAAAGTAGCCATTAAATAAATTTAATTTCATCCTATGTGTATTACCCTGACTATTTTCTTCTTAAATTATACCATTTAGTATATCTGTAAGCAGTCTCTACTTGACATCTTATATAAAAGTTTGAAACTGCAGTCTTGTTCACTTTAATTGACTTTGAAATCCTTGTAGCAAATTTTTCTTACGACTCTTTCTTGGCACATTTTATGATATGAGAAATTTCGTCTCTTTGTCATAATTCATTTAATTGTTCTATTTGTGTCTAATCTATAAATTTAAATCTGCTATTCTTTTGGATTAATCGCTGTATGTCTGATTTAGTTAGCATTTGTGTCTTCTTTTTTTATGACTTTTCATATACACGCTCTAAGATAGTCTTGTACTCCTCATGTTATTATATTGTATTCAAAAAAGTTCCTATCTGTTCATCTAAGTGTGGATTCCTGTCATATGTCAATTCAAATGAAAGCATTGTTTCTGAGTTTTGAGTTCCTATTTCTTGTATTGTTTGAATGATATTTCTTCCTGTATTGATTGGTTATGTTGTTGTATCGATCTGCATTGGTTGATCGTCTTGCAGTTCGTTAGTGTTTTGTTGATGATTGTTCATGTTTTTTTTTTATTTTAAGATTTTTAATATTATAATTATTAATACAATTTGATTCTATTTAAACTATTTTTTTCACCATTGATTTAAATATTTAATTTAATGGAAAAATTAATTTTTCAATTTTTAAAGTAGGTTATAATAAATTATAAATAAAAACTTTTACCATTAATAATTTTGATATTCAAAATAGTAATTATTTATTATAAAAGTATTTTATGTATTATATTTGAACATTCTAAAAATGAAATTTATATAATAATTAAAAATATATTTATTTTTTTTTAAATATTTGGAACTTACTTTGGGTAACTATTCATTAATTAGTATCTTTCTAGTTTTATGATTCCTATAAAAAATAAAAATTATATAAAAGTTAGAATAAAAATTCTATAACTATAAAGGTATAGATAATATGTTAATGATTAAAAAACAAATATTTTATTTAAAAACTATTATAAAATACTATACTTATTAATTAATACTGCCATCTAATCGTTGGATTAAAAATTTGGGCAGCATTTACCGTCCTGTAAACTCATTAGCCATAGTACTAAGTACTATGTTTCCAGAAAGCACGGCGCGGACGTTGAGTTTTCGCTTTCCAGCCTTCATTTTCCCCGAGTCTTTTTTAACCCATTTCTGAGTAATTGGAGTAACCCATTTCTGAGTCATAGGGGGTAACCCATTTCTGAGTCATAGGTGTAACCCATTTCTGGATCATTGTTTGCTCGGGAAATCCGGCGAGGCAACACACACACACAAGGTAACAAAGGAAACCCATTTCTGGGTAAAGTTCAACCCATTTCTGGGTAAAGTTCAACCCATTTCTGGGTAAAGTTCAACCCATTTCTGGGTAAAGTTCAACCCATTTCTGGGTAAAGTTCAACCCATTTCTGGGTAAAGTTTATATGTTTAGTAGTTTATGGAGGAGGTATCAAAAATTTCCTAAAAAAAAATTAATAATAAAAAAAATCTTACCTTTTCTTATTTAGTCTTTAGTAGTTCCGATCTGTCTCTGTCTCTGTCCTGTCTCGTCCTCCTCCAATTTTTTGATTTTATTAAAAATAATTATAAAAAATGAACTCTTAAATACACATTTTTTACCATTAAAAAATATGAATATTTAAAATATTGGAAATTAAATTTTCCATTAAAATTATATAAATATTTTAATGTAACATTCGCAATATTAAATACTTACGCTAAAATGTGCGACTGTTCATTATTATTATGTATCATTCGCATTATTAAATATTTATACTGAAAAATGCGACTTTTAAATCCTAATATTGCCATTTCGCATTAAAAAATCATGATTCTGAAAAGTGCGACTGTTCATTATTAATATTTATCATTCGCATTATTAAATATTTATTCTGAAAAATGCGACTGTTCAATAGTACTATTGACATTTCGCATTAAAATAAAACTTATGCTAAAAAGTGCGACTAATCATTATTATTATTTATGGTTCGCATTCATAATATATTTTACTAAAAATTGCGACTGTTCATTATTATTATTATTTATCCTTCGCATTGATAAATACTTATGGTAAAAAGTGCGACTGATCAATATATTTATGTTTCATTGCATAATAAATCCCCCTACCTTTTTATCATTATAAGTAATATAATAACTATTCCATAAAAATTAAAATATTAAAATTAATATATTTATTTTTATGTTTTTACAAAGGATATTGATTAATAAATTTTAAAAGAATGTAAATTTGAAAATTTTTATAAGAATTAAATATTTCATTTTTTATTTTTTTTAATTTATTTTTTTTTATTTTATTTCTTGTATATTTAAAATTGTTTATAGTTTTCTTCAATCTCTTCTAATAACTACTTGTAGTATTCAGGATCATTCTCTTGTAACTCTTGATTCATATCTATGGAAAATTTATCAGCAGCTTCCTTGTCTATAGGATTAATTCTGGCATCTTAATTAAATGTATTTTGCTTGCGACCAAATATTGAAAGTCCATATTTCTTCCCAATTTCATGATTCTCTAAACAAAAATGTTGTTTTCTTCTGTCGTTTCTGATGCATCTGGTGCAAAGTAGGCAAGTCCAATATAATCTTTTGACCATTAAGATTTTTATTTTTATTTATTTAAATTATTTAATATATAATTTTGATTACTTATATACACATTTTTAAATATTCAAAAATTTAAATATTTAAAATATTGGTAATTATATTAAATTAAATATTTGAATGTAACAGTCGCATTAATAAATATTTAAATTCAAAGATGAGACTGCTGATTTATATTATTAATTGTTCGCATTATTAAATAATTATATTAAAAATTGCGACTGTTCATTATTATTATTAATTGTTCGCATTAATAAATAAGTTTATTAATAAGTGCGACTGTTCATTATTTATATTAATTATTCTCATTAATAAATAACTATATTAAAAATTGCGACTGCTCATTATTATTAATTATGGTTCGCATTAATCAATAAGTTTACTAAAAAGTGCGACTACTCAATATTATTATTATTATTTCGCAATAATAAAAAAGTTTACTAATAAGTGCGATGGTTCGTAATTAATTTTTATGGTTCGCATTATTAAATATTTAGTGCTAATAACTGCGACTGTTCATTTTATTTATGTGTGTTTTTACTTTAATTATTTTATTTGTAATTTATTGGCTAATCAATATAGTAATTGTTTAACACTTGACTTCGTAGATAAATTCCACCTATAATGCATTAATAGCATTGATATAATTAGGTTTTTGTGCAGGGTTTTCTCTTGCATAAAAGTTGTTCGTACTTTGCAAGAGGTGGGCCCAGAAAAATCGCAAAGATTTAATTCTTTCCCATCGCATCGAAATCACCTCTAGTAGATGTACGGCGCCCAAAGTGGTTACACACCCACCTCCCGCCTTCCGTAATCTACCAGAGTCCACCATTCTAGCTACTCCTCTGTGCATTTCCTTTAGCGATGTATTAGGCCTAATTTAATTCTTATCTTCACAAATTTCATTTATCATATGTTCCTTTAATCTATAAATATTTAATTAATGATTATTTATTTTTTTATATTTAAATGATTTGAATTTATAAAGATAACCATATTTTTATAGGTAAATTAGTTATGTTCCTATATATACATTTTATATAATTTTTATTTCATAACTGAGATTATAATTATTAATAAATTTGTAATTATACTCTATTATTTAACATTTTTATATATAAATTAATAATAATATAAAATTATTTAATTTTATAGAAAGGTAGTCTGCTAAAAATCTATTTTTTATGAAAATAGTAAAAAAAATATAAGAATATATTTTTATAATAATAGTATATATAATATAAATAATTTCTGTGCCTCTGTGGCCAAAGGATTTCAAAGAAAATAAATTAAAAAATAAATATATTTATATATTTTATAGAGTGCTTGTTGGGTTTTCTTTGGCTTACAGGTGGGTTTTCTTTGGCTTACAGGTGGGTTTTCTTTGGCTTACAGGTGGGTTTTCTTTGGCTTACAGGTGGATTTTCTTAGGCTTACAGCTGGGTTTTCGTTAGCTTACAGGTGGGTTTTCGTTGGCTTACAGGTGGGTTTTCGTTGGCTTACAGGTGGGTTTTCTTTGGCTTACAGGTGGGTTTTCTTTGGCTTACAGGTGGGTTTTCTTTGGCTTACAGGTGGGTTTTCGTTGGCTTACAGGTGGGTTTTCGTTGGCTTACAGGTGGGTTTTCTTTGGCTTACAGGTGGGTTTTCTTTGGCTTACAGGTGGGTTTTCGTTGGCTTACAGGTGGGTTTTCGTTGGCTTACAGGTGGGTTTTCGTTGGCTTACAGGTGGGTTTTCTTTGGCTTACAGGTGGGTTTTCTTTGGCTTACAGGTGGGTTTTCTTTGGCTTACAGGTGGGTTTTCTTTGGCTTACAGGTGGGTTTTCTTTGGCTTACAGGTGGGTTTTCTTTGGCTTACAGGTGGGTTTTCTTTGGCTTACAGGTGGGTTTTCTTTGGCTGACAGGTGGGTTTTCTTTGGCTTACAGGTGGGTTTTCTTTGGCTTACAGGTGGGTTTTCTTTGGCTTACAGGTGGGTTTTTCTTTGGCTTTCAGGTGGGTTTTCTTTGGCTTACAGGTGGGTTTTCTTTGGCTTACAGGTGGGTTTTCTTTGGCTT
>ARYC01010834.1:0-11091 GCA_000711775.1 Oxytricha trifallax
GATAATAAAAGTCTCAATGGTACAATCTTCACTTAATTAATCGACAATAGTATGGGTTCAAATCTCAATCTTTTAAACAAAAGCTATATTTCTTATACCAATTACTTGATATGAAGGTGTTAAATGTGGACACTCCCTCATCAGAGTAATGAACTTAAAATTATACTATTAAGTCCACTGGATTTAATCGAGTTAAACTTATGGAACATTAAAGTCAGTCAATCTCTTTATACGATTGATTGTCTTGTAAGATATTACATTATTTTTAATATGCTAGCTATCGATTAAGCAGAGATGTGAAGCTCAGGAAATTGGCGATCAAACATCACAGCCCCCTAGACTAGAAAGAAATTAACCTAGTATTTAAGAGTCTTATCATTAATAAGATAATCGATGTGATCTTGCTAAAATTTTAAGGGTCTCTTAGGCTAAGAATTAAGATGCTATCTGATTAAATTCAATGCTATTAGACAGTGAGACCTAACTGTAGCAGGAGCCTTGCTATAAAAGTTTTATTCAGAACAGACTTGAGTTATTCACCATAGTCATTACATCCAAAGCGCAACTTATTCAATAAATCTATATACTCACTTAAATTACTCATATTTAAACATCAGAACCAAACATAAACCCTAATAAAAGTATGAAATAATCGTCTACTTTTATCAATCAAAACTCAATTAAATAACTTCAGGGGTTTTGGGGTTTTGAATACTGGCAATGCTATTTATAAAGCCAATTTTTTAAAGAAAAAATTACAATAATTACTAATCATTTTCTTATATTAATATTTAGTAATACATGATTTTGTATAATAACAAAAACTCAAATCTATACAAAAAAATTATTCACGAAATTCTTATTTGTAAACTATAAATTTAATCATTAAAAAACCGTTTTTTATATTAAACTACAAGTAATATTAATTCCTTTCTTTTTTCTAAAAATTCTTAACCTGATTGCGTTTATATAAAATTATACATTTTATTAATTCATTTGCAGCTCTCTATATTTAAATAGATTGAATTCTAGATTAATTAAAAGATAAATAGCAAGTATATAAAATTAAAATATCTTTTACATTGAAAAATTAACATTAAAAACTATCATTTGATGTCATGAAAATGATAAATACTTGTATTATTTAATTTATTAAATTCCAATTAATCATTAAATAAGAAATCAAATATCAAATATTATATTCGGTATTACAATTACTGTAAACAACTAGATAATTCCTAAAGTTGCTTCTAATAATGAGTCCACACATCTCTATAACAAATAACTAGCCTAGGTCTAAAAAGCACCAGACCCAATGAAATCTAAAAAATCAAGTTTTTTTTCTTGCGGAAATTGTTGTAGAAACAAAAAGAAATAGAAAAATGAAGAGTAATTGAATCTCAACAATGATATTCCGAACCCTATTCAAGAACAGACTTTAGAGAAGTAAAATATAAGTAATTTATAGAACACTGTCTCTCAATTAAAACAATAAAATAAAAAATAATTATAAAAAGTTTTATATAATAATTAAAACTCAATAAAAACCCCAAACACTTCTGTATTTATAATTCAGTATATTGAATAATAAACCTTTAATTTTAAATTAAATCAAGATTTATTAAGGTACTATTTAATGGCATAAAATTTTAAAATTAAAAAACATAATAGATCTAAACTAATTAAGATTTAAAATTTTTCTTAATTAAGATATAGTTTCATTTTTTACAAATCAAATAATTGTTAATATTACTAAAAAAATTAAACTATTTAAGTTAACCCTCTCATATTAAGAATTGAAATATTCAATCAAATAGTGAATTTAATGAGGTAATTTTGGGAGACTTCACTATTAGGATATATTGGGATACATTTCAAAATACTATTAGTTTTAATCTATATACTTAAGATGTTTCATCTTTTATTCGAATCTAAATCATCAAAAAATTTGATTATATTCTTATATTATTATGTGTAAATTTTTAAAGATAATAAATCTCTAGATTATTAATTATAATTAACATAAATTATGAATCAATTTAAAAATATTAATGCATGCATTGACTTTTAATATTACCTCAAAATGTTGGATCCTTTCATGAAAAATAAATTTAATTTATTATTGTTGGAATACATTCAAATTTTGGAATTTAATTTTAATTAAATAAGTATTAATTAGAATAGTGGCAGTTTTAGTTGACCAATTTAAACAATCTTGCCTCATTATGTAAAAATTTTAAAATTAGCTGAGCTTTATTTTATGCTGTACTATTTTTACCTCATCCCTGCCATTTATTAAATACTATTAAATATAGAAAACTATTCCTTCACATTAAAGAGACAAGTTTTCTCTATAGAGAAATGAGATAATACTGTATAATTGATTTGAATTTAATTTTCAATGATTCCATAATTGATAGAAATATTCAAATTTTACTGGCACTGTTTTAATTAATTATTAATTTAATTAAAATTAATTTCCCAATTTTTAATGTATACTAAAATATTTATTTATATCATTCATATTTTTTTAAATTAATTTTTATTCCTAAAAAGAGAATATTTTTTAGAAGTTCAATCATGATTTATAATAATCAATTGGAGTTGATTTAGGTTGAAAAGATTGTTATTATGTCTTCTGAATTTAGACTATTTAATATTATGCAAAAAATCTTTTATGTTGATAGATAATATATTCTCTATAAAATAAAGTTTACTAAGATCTCTCTCATAAAATTATGTTTGAAGCGAAAGTAATGAAAATTGAAAATAACATTTAAAAAATTATAATTAAATACAAATGATTAATTTGAAATAAACTTTTTTTTAACATACAAAATTATGTGTTTTAAATTATGTTTTGAGAGCAAATTGTCACGAATTGAGTCTAAATACATTTTGAGAATATTAATCTACATTTAAAATGAAATAGCATGGTTTTACTTCTATTTAGGGTGAAATGGATTGGAGATATTTAGTAGTGAACAATATAATTTATAAAAAATACAAATCTTAAAAATCCTAATAATTTATTTACGAAATCAAGTTTCTCATCAATAATTTCTTCTAAAAATATTATAAGATAAGATAAAACATTTTAATTTACATTTTATCTGTAGTATTTTCAAATGTTCACACTTAAATTTTCATAATAAATTAAAGTATAAAAAGCAATAAATTTTTATTCGATTAATATTATTACCTAATTACAATGGTTTAAAGCTTTATCTACCAAGGTGTTAGATATATAAATGAATCAAAATAAGAATTAAATAACTAAAGAACGTATCAAATTTCTGATTTATCAGAATTATGTATAAATTATTGACTATCAGATTTTTAAATGCCTTATTCAGCATTAAATACTCCATTTAAAAAATAATTAGTAATATTTAATACATTATTGACTTATTTTATTTGGCTTTAAATAGCCACAAATTCAGTATAATAAAGCTGCTGGTACTTTTATAAAAGATTAAAAGTATATGAATAAGGATGAACTCAAGAAATTCAACGAAGAATAGAGTTTGAAACAACTTGAGTAATCATAAGAAAAAAAAGTAATCTCTTTGGAAAAAGATTCGATTTCTAGCATTTTCCATAACATTTACACTAACAAGGTAATTTCAATAAACTTATACGACTCAGACAAAAATTTAATAAAAATTTATAGAAGGGGAGTTAAGAATGATAAAGTAAAAATTAATTTTTTTTGCTTGATTTGAAAATAAATTGCAACAATAATATTTATATTTTAAAGAAAAAGCCATTAATATTAATTTATTATTATTTTATTTAAAAATATTGTAAATTGATGATTTCATTATTTTAAATAAATTTTAGATTTTTCAATAAAATATTTTTTAAATAATGTACTAGTTTTATTGCTTGCCAAATTACTCTAAATAATGGAGAAATAATTTTTTTCATTTTATTTAATTATTTTCTATAACTTTTATAATTAAATAATAAAAATGATATAATTTTATTCAAATTACTTTAATCAGTTGAATCTTTGCAGATAAATTAATTAATAGGAAAATCAATAAAAAGTCAATACTTTTTATTTTATACTATTTTTTTAATAATTTTATATTAGTTTATGCAAACTAATATATCTTGAGATTTCATTTAGAAGTACTAAAAATTTGGGGGGGAATTTTTGTGGTATTTGAACAAAAATGAGACGTTTCCTACCTAACGTTGATAGTTTCTTTCCCCATTCAAAAATTTCACAATATTGTAGAAATACAATCAAAATTGGGAAATTAAATACATTTAAATTTATAATTAATTAAATTATTGGCAGTTAAAATTGGCCAATTTAAACGATCTTGGACTCATTCGATAAAGAATTCAAAATTAGCTGGACTTTACTATTGGCGGTACTATTTTATCGCATCGAGGGAGCGAGATAACTCGAGTTTAATGTGAGGGTGTAATTTAATGAATTGAGTGGGTTTAATTAAACTCAAGTTATCTAGCTCCCTCGATGCAATATTATAGTACCGCCAATAGTAAAGTCCAGCTAATTTTAAATTCTCTATCGAATCAGCCCAAAATCGTTCAAATTGGCCAACTTTAACTGCCAATATTTTAATTTATAATGAATTTAATTTAAAATAATTTCCTAATTCAAATGTATTTCTATAATAATTAATAATTAGAATGAAAGTAAGTTTAAGAGAATTGAGTTACTAGGAGTTATATAAGAGTTTAAGGAATTATTCGAATCATTCATTTATATATTAAATTTTTTTATAATCAAATATTATTAAATTTAAAAAAAATATGATAAAAAAATATATATTAGAGAGTTGATTACTAGGAATTCAAAACCCCAAAACCCCTTAATGAGGTTTATAAGTGCTTTGATTTGTAGGGAATTTGTTAGGGGTTGGGGTTATTAATTGGTTTTAATGTGAAATTTATAGTAAATTTATTTAATTTAAACACTCAAAATGCACTTTAGGATCATGTGGGAGTGGTCTGAAGTTTATCTTACTTAACCACAACTCTATCTGCTCTAATATTATGTCTTATCTAGAGTTTGGTTTTAATATTATTGATTCTGCCATTTATTTTAATGATTGAGAGACTCTGGTTTTGTCTATAAATTACTTGATTCTTTGCTTACATCTTTCTCACACCTGGTAGATAGTAATCGTTGCGAGGCATATCGCACTCTATTATTATTGCTGCTAAAGCCCACACATCCCACTAAAAGTCTACATCTCTCCATCCTCTCTTTCTGGATAGTACCCTTGCGTTCCCATTACAGTTCCAAGCCTTGATACTTCCACTCTTTAAGCTCTGTTGAAATCGATTATTGTACTCTTACAGGTGAGAAGTTTATCATTATATTTTCTGGCTTCAAATCTCTGTGAACAAACCCTAACTTATGAAGCTCTTTAATACCTTATAAGGTTAGGTTGCTATCAAAGCAAGCTACTTATGATTCCTTTGATCAGTAATAAAATCTCTGAGGGTCATTTCATAGAGTGGGAGTCTGAGAGCCACATGATCCTTGGCAAGAAGAACAGCATCTAGCTTGATTAAGTACTACACTCTTTAAACTTAGCTTAAGTGAGTACTTGATACTCATTTGTAAACTCCATATGATATTTATCATCACTTAAGAGATAGTTGAAGGGATACACTTTGTATGCGTATTGATGATCATTGATAACTTTCTTATCAAAGGAGTCTTCTATTATAAGGTAGCTTTAAAGAGAAGTGTCTAGGTCAATTTAAGCAAGAACCGGTATTTTCTTGTATTGAATCTTGATCATAATTTTTGTTATTTCAGAGGTCAGTTGGTTGCGTGCCTTCTTAACTTACTCTAACTCTCTAGCTTATTCAGGTACTACGACCTTAGAATATTCCCTCGCTTTTCTTTTGTTTAGAAGCTTCAGCTCAACTTCATGATTCTTAACTTCTATATCTTTCTTGTGAGCTTTTAATAGATGCTTCTTTAAGTCTCTTGTATGAGAGTATTGCTTATGGCACTCAAAGCAGTCATACTTCCATCTATTCTATCATGCTTTAAGTATACAGTGGGCTTTGCTTCTCTATGCTCCTCATGTGTCTGTACCAGCTTGATTTATGAGCAAAATCTCTCTCACATAACTCACAAAAATAGACTTCAACTTCTTCAGTTTGTATAGGAATTTCATTAATACCTTTCTCCTCCTCTCTGTCTCCCACACACTTGTTTGCCATTAATTTTCTATTATTAATTTCAATTTCAATAACAGAGACATCAAGTGATAGCTCTGATAGTTCCTTATGAGAGTTCATCTCGCAGCTATCACACTTTTTATTGCTCCCAAAGGTAAGTCTCATTTAGTTTTATGGAAGTGCTGTTGGTTTTCTTAAAATGTTAGCGCTCATATTTAAATTTGAATTTAAAATTATAAAACTGCCTCTATAACTGAGAGCTTATATGAGAGCTTTGCAAGCCTACAAGAATCAAGGGAAGTTCTTAGAGTATTAGCGAAGATAAATGAGCACTAAGAGACGAACCAGCTCTAAAAATGGATGAGAAAGTAACCATTTTTACTATCAATAATAAGTTGATTATAGTACGTACCGATTTAGGAGGTGCACCTAATTAAGTAAGTACTGCTTTAGGAGGTATTTTGTGATTTTATGATTAAAATTAGGGTGCTCCTAATTAAGTACTAGCATAAATTAATGCTCCTAATAAAGTAATAGCATTTTAGGAGCTGCTCCTAATAAAGAACGAACCAATTTAAATTTAAAAATATGGAACAATAACAGTAGAAATTGATATCAATCTCTCAAGTTTGAAACCAGTCTCAAAACCTTCTCCATATCCTTCTTAGAGGTTGACCTCCTATAAGATGCCCATATTTAATAGTAAGTTTTACAGAGGTATATAATTGAAATCAATAAACTTAAATTTGAATATCATTACTTAGATCGGTGAACAAGATGGAGTCAATGAATGATGCAATGAAAAAAGTGCAAGCACAAGAATTGATCCAAAGATTTAGAAGCAAGGAGGATTTGCACCGCTACCTGGTGCAGCAAGGTAATGAACTCATAGTAACTAATCTTGATTATCTAATTGGTTTGTTCCTACCAACGATGGAAGGTACTAAATTACATTTCTAAGAGCCATACTCTGCGAAGAGAAGAAAGCATTAAAAACTTAAGATGTAAAGTTTGCAGAGATTCCAAACTATCCTGAAATCTCTGTGACTAATTTATATGATAATGCAATGAATGACCCAGAGGTTTCGTTGTACCTGCCTACAAAGAAGCAGTTGTCAAATAAACTTCCTGAAAGAAACTACTTCTTTGGCATACTTGCAACAATAAAAGGTGATTACTTGAAAGAAATTATTCAAGAATCTCATAAGAAAAGGTACAGCATCTCTTCAGAAGATAAGGATAACAAGGGATCAAGATAAGTGAGAGCTGGCTATCAGAGCTGCAGAAGCACCCTTATATTTCAAGTAAGATTTCAAGCTTAACTCTTTAGAAAAACCTGGTACTGCCATCTTCTTGATGAAGGAATAGAGCAAGCTTCACAGAGAGCGAAAGTCGCAGACAAAGTATGAAGTAAGCAACAGACTTTATTCAAATATTTAGCCTCCAGAGTAAATGAACATAGATGCTGGAGCTGGCAGCAAGAGAAGAAACCTAGGAGGAGGGAAGCAAGAGTAGAAGAAAAGAAAGAGAAACCAGCTCCCTCTAAAGAATTCTAAATGTGACTTATAAATTCATTAACTCAACTACAAAACTTATTTATATACATTCACTCTCCCTTCTTTCGCACACTTTTATGCCAATAAATTATCTACTCTCTTCGCTGAACTTTTAATAAAGTCTACTGTATCGATAGGTAGGTCATGCATAAAGTAGTAGAGCAACAATTTCTTGTAATGGCCTTTTAATATACCCAAGTAGAACTCAATTCCATTAAACTATGGACTGTAAGGTACGTTGAACACTGGCGTTATTCTAAGTTGCTCATAACTCTTCCTTGTTTCTATAGACTTATGAACAGAAAGATTATCAACGAAGAGTATAATCTCTTATTCAGGGTACTTCTCACTCAGATGCTCTAAGAAATTAATATACTGCTCTGTCTTAATAGAGCGAGGATGAATAACATAAGTTTCTAAACCAGCATCCTCGCTAATACCTCCTAGATTGCCATTGTTTATACCTTGACTTTCTAGTCATATACTTCTATATTACTAAGCCTCTTATACCAAGATTTCTAGATAAAAGTGTTGAAGGTAAACACAGCCTCGTCAGCATGTATAAACTTAATATTATTAGTAATAGCTCTCTGCATTTAATTATAAATATATTTAGGTTATTGTTGTAAAATGGCAGAGTGAAATCAATCACTCTCTTGATACGATTAACACCTTTGTAAGAAAAACCATTTCGTTTATAGATGTTGGCTATAGACTAAGCAGAGATCTTCAACTCAGGGAACTGGCGATGAAACATAGTAGCTCGTTGGTCTAAAGAGAAGTGAGCCCAATACTTCAAAGTTTTTTCATTAATAAGATAGTCAATATGCTTCTATTGAAACTTTGACTTCCTCTAAGGCATAGAATTCAGCTATCATTGCTTAAGTTATACTGCTATAAGGCAGTGGGAGCGAACAGTTGAAGGACTTCGCTTTAAGAGCAGTGCAATTGTCTTATAATTAAGTACTGGTTTGACTTACTCACTGTATATATCACATCCAAATCGCAGTTTAAACACTAAATCTATATACTCCTCATCATAAATAGACCCCAAAAGCTTGCTATTTTTGTCTCGCATTTAATTAATAACTCCAACCCCTAACGAATTCCCTACAAATCAAAGCACTTATAAACCTCATTAAGGGGTTTTGGGGTTTTGAATGTATAATGATCAAAATTGATAAATATAACCTTGAAATTAAAGTAAAAATAATTTTATTACATTTAAGGTAAAATTATTATTTTAAATCTTACGGTAGAGAATTTTAGAACGGGGCAATATCTTAGTAGTCAACGGGGAAATGATTGGGCATTTACCTTAAAACATTTTCCTTTAAATGATTTTTTTAAAAAAATAAATTTGAGTAGTTTTCTACTTTTTTTTAAATTTTCTACTTACAAGAAATAATATATAATAATTATAATTCATTATTTAAGAAGTAGAAAACAGAGTGGTCAAAAAAATCTTTTATTTTATATTCTAAAAGGTAAAATTCTCAAAATTCTTATTCACTTTCAGAGCAATTTTTTTTTTAATATGGAAAATAAAAAATACAATTCTTATCAGTCATATTTTTACTAAGAAAGTAGTCTTTGTACCTTGCTCAGCAAATTAACCCATTATTTTAGTAAATTTATATTTGCTGTCTCTTTCGAAATAAAACTTCTTATGACTTAAGTTAAATACTAATTTTTTTTTAGATAATAATTATATAAATCATATTTAAATTATTTTATTTACTAATTAAATAATAATTTTTATCCTCCCTATTAAACAAAAACCTTTTCAGCATTAATTTGATTTAAATTTTCTATATTATTATATGTATGTCTAATTTTTAAATTAGTTTTTATTGTAGTTAATGCAAAAAATTATTATAAAGTTTATGGGTTTATATTCTAAATAATTATGTTACCTATTTTATTAGAGTTAAAAATCCAAGCGATTTCCAATTAAAGACCGAAAATTATTTTTGTTTGAAATAATTATTAACATGGGAAAAATCTAAAAGTAAAAATAAAAAAAAAAATTATAAAAATGTATGCCATTTAAATATTTTAGTAAATCATTTATTTTAATTTTATTAAAGAAGCTTTAAAGTATGATAATAAGTTAAGTAAAATATATTTATATAATATGATAATAAAAAATATTAAATTTATTAAGAGCTAATCAGTGATTTTTTTTCTTAAAAAATTGAACTCAAAATATTGATTATAATCTTAATTTTAAAATTAAAAAGTTGAGTGAATTTTATTTAAAAAAAAAGATTGATTTAGAGATTTTTACAAATTCCAAAATCAAACAGTAAAAAATTATGGGTCTATTTAGTACATATTTTTTAAATTAAATCCAATAATTTTATATTAGCTTATACTTTTAAGTTTTAATAAAAAGTTTTTAGAAGCAAAATTTCTAAATTAAATTTAAAAAGTTTTTTAGATTATTTTAAATCATAAGAAAAACGAAATATTGTAGCAAAATAAATTTTGATTTTAAATAAATCTTTAAATTCTATATAATATATCGAATTAAAATATTTACTCAAAAGACTCTAAAAGTTTTTGATTTTATAAAATTTTAAATCATAATTTGGACTCATTCACTTATTTTTAATTTAAAGATATTATTAGTGCCCCATTCAAAATCTAACTATTTATTTTTATTAAAAGTTTTAGATTTCAACAATTTGATTATTGATTCAAAGATAAGTGATATCTAAAAAAGAATTGATAAATTGCAACTTGATGTGAAGGAAAGATAGATTCAATTACGATAACTATTTTAAGATACTGAGAAGAATGATTTTAAAGTTTGTAATGTGAACGTCATAACACTTGTTGTACAATAAGAAAGTTAAAAATAATTAATATATCAATTATACTATAAATTTTAGATATCAAAAACTAAATATCTTTAGAAAAAACTATAAATCAATTGGAATTTACATAATTTTATTAAATAAAAATAATTTTGTTTTGAATAGAACAATCTAGATATCCGAAATATTTAAACCAATAAATCTTTATTAGATATTGAATCTTTTTAATGATTTAAAACATTAGATATTGAGTTCTACAACGAATATTGTAAAAGCAATAATAGAATATCATATTTTTACTCTTTAATAACCTGGTTAATTATGCGAATCCTTAAAGAAAATTTCACTAATTAATATTTATAGTTTTGTCCTTTTCAAAATTTTTTCTCCCAGATTAATAAGAACTACATATCATTTACTTGACTATTAAATTGAAATTAAATAAAATTGATTAGATATTTAATATAAAAAATAATAAAGTATTAGTTTATTATTAAACGGGGGGCTATAAAACTTAGTATTAGATAGATAGA